>CAJVGK010000048.1:175749-300693 GCA_910950805.1 Acrocephalus scirpaceus scirpaceus
AATATTTATAATATATAAAATTTATTATATTATGATATAATATTTATAATATAATAAATATATAAAATTTATTACATTATAATATTTATAATATATGATTATACATTATATATTAATATATAATTATTATATATTAATATATATAATTAATTTTATATGTAATAAATATTATATTATATATATAAAATATACAATATTGTATATATTATATATAATAATTATATATAGAAATAAAATAATTAAATATATATTATATAATAATATATGTATAATATATTATATATAATATATATATATAATATAATATAATATTTTAATATATATAATTAATTATATAATTTATATACTAATATAAATTTGTATAAATTATGATATATTTATATAAAATATAATATAAATAAAATGATCCATTTAAAAGGGGAAATTCGGGGATCAGTCTGCACCTCTCAAGCACCTCAGCCAATGGGGAAAGAGAGAGGGAAATTGGGATAAAAAGGAGAAATCCCATAAAAATCGGAGAGACCCCAGGGCCTTTCTCTTTATTCCAAAATAAAAATAAAATTACAGGAAACACATGGAAAAACAACATTTATTAAAAGTGTACACACTTTTAATTTATTTAATTTAATTTGTTTTTAATTTTATTATTTAATTTAATTTAATTTATTAATTTAATTTATTAATTTAATTTATTAAATTTTTAATATTTTCCCCATTGTGGTAGAATAGTGTGAGCCTGGATAGCCAATAGTGTATTATTAACAATATCTATTATTAACAATATCTATTATATTATTAACAATAGATTAATTATTAATCTATTAATAGCCTTGCTATTAATATTAATATAATTTATATTATTATTATTATAATTTATAATTATAATAATGTAATTTATAATTTATAAATTATAATTATAATATTAGAATATATAATACAGAATTATAATAATATAAGAATATAGAATTCTATATATATATAGAATTAAAATAATATAATAATAATAATATTCCAATTATTATTATTATTATTATTCCATTTCCCTAATAGAAACATCAGATTTTTCTCTCAAAGATTAAATTAATAAATTAAATAAAATAAATTAAATAAAATTTCAGCAAATTACTGAGCACCTGCTGCTTGTCACATTTTTATAAAACTTTGTTACATCCCTCCTGCCTTGGTGTAACAGCCTTTATTTTATTTAATATTTATTTTATATTTTATTTTATTTTTATTTTAGATTTTAGATTTTAAAAAATATTTTATTATATTTTTATTTTTTATTTTATATTTTATTTTATATTTTATTATATTCTATATTTTATTTTATTTTTTATTTTAGATTTTAGATTTTATTTTATTTTATTTTAGATTTTAGATTTTATTTTAGATTTTAGATTTTATTTTAGATTTTATTTTATTTCTATTTTATATTTTATATTTTAACTTTTCTCTTTTCTCTTTTATTTTATTTTTTATTATTTTATATTTTATATTTTTTATTTTATTTTTTATTTTATTTTATATTTTATATTTTAACTTTTCTCTTTTCTCTTTTACATTTTACATTTTACATTTTATTTTATATTTTATTTCATTTTTATTTCATAAAATATTTCTATTTTTATGATTTATTTATTTTATAACGAAACACAATTTATAACAACCACTCTTTGTCGTCTCGATTGAAATTTCCATTTGTTTTCTCTCACAACATTTCCCCCTCACGCTCAGCTGCCTTTGTCCCCAACCCAGCCTGGGGGCTCTGAAAAAATTCCAACAAAAAGAAACAACACAAACCCTTAAAAAAAATTTCAACAAAAAGAAACAACTCAAACTTTCAACAAAACTCCAAAAAAAGAACAACACAAACCTTCAACAAAACTCCAAAAGAAAGAACAACTCAAACCTTCAACAAAACTCTAAAAAAAGAACAACACAAACCCTCAACAAAACTCAAAAAAAAAGGAACAATTCAAACCCTCAACAAAACTCCAACAAAAAGAACAACACAAACCCTCAACAAAATTCAAACAAAAAGAAACAATTCAAATCCTCAACAAAACTCCAACAAAATGTACAACACAAACCCTCAACAAAACTCCAAAAAAAGAAACAACACAAAAACTCAACAAAACTCCAAAAAAGGAACAACTCAAACCCTCAACAAAACTCCAAAAAAAGAAACAACACAAAAACTCGACAAAACTCCAACAAAAGAACAACACAAAAACTCAACAAAACTAAAAAAAAAGGAAACGACACAAACCCAAAACAAAACTCAAAAAAAAGGAACAACACAAAAACTCAACAAAACTCCAAAAATGGAACAACAGAAACCCTCAACAAAACTCCAACAAAAAGAAAAACTCAAACACTCAATAAAACTCCAACAAAAAGGAACAACTCAAACCTTCAACAAAACCAAAAAAAGAACAACACAAAAACTCAACAAAACTAAAAAAAAAAGGAAACGACACAAACCCTCAAAAAAACTCCAACCAAAGGAACAACACAAACCTTCAACAAAACTCATAAAAAAGAGAAACAACTCAAATCCTCAACAAAACTCCAACCAAAGGAACAATTCAAACCCTCAACAAAACTCATAAAAAGGAACAATTCAAACCCTCAACAAAACTCCAACCAAAGGAACAACACAAACACTCAACAAAACTCAAAAAAAAGGAACAACAAAAAAACTCAACAAAACTCCAACAAAAAGAAACAACACAAACTCTGGGGAGCTCTGAGCTCCTGGGGCACTTGGGAGCAACAAGGATGGAAAGCTTTCTTTTTCTTTTTTCTTTTTTTAAATTTTTTATTTTCTATTTTTTATTTTTCATTTTTTATTAGTGTTGAGACAATAATTTGAAAGGTTTTATAAAAGCTAAGGTTGGACTTAACAAGTTTTCTTTTTTCTTTTCTTTTTTCTTTTATCTTTTTTCTTTTATCTTTTTTCTTTTTTCTTTTTTCTTAGTGTTGAGATACTAATTTGGAAGATTTTAGAAAAGCTAAGGTTGACCTTAACAAGTTTTCTTTTTTCTTTTTATTTTTTTATTTTTTAATTTATTTTTTATTTTTTATTTTTGATTTTTGATTTTTTATTAGTGTTGAGACACTAATTTGGAAAGTTTTAGAATAGCTAAGCTTGTCCTTAACAAGTTTTCTTTTTATTTTTTTCTAATTTTTTCTTTTTACTTTTTTCTTTCTCTTTTTTCTTTTTTCTTTTTTATTAGTGTCGAGACACTAATTTGGAAGATTTAGAAAAGCTAAGGTTGTCCTTAACAAGTTTTCTTTTTTCTTTTTTCTTTTTATTTTTTTATTTTTTAATTTATTTTTGATTTTTGATTTTTGATTTTTGATTTTTGATTTTTTATTAGTGTTGAGACACTAATTTGGAAGGTTTTAGAAAAGCTAAGCTTGTCCTTAACAAGTTTTCATTTTTTATTTTTTAATTTTTTTTAAAATTTATTTTTAATTAGTGTTGAGGCTCTAATTTGGAAGATTTGAGAAAAGCTAAGGTTGTCCCTAACAAGAGACGTCGCTGATTGAGCTGAAATGAACAGAGAAGCTCTGCTGAAATCAGTTCCAGGTTAGAGCAGAGTTGGAAGAAGCCGGATCTCAGAGAAGCTCTCCCGGATCTAGGAACTCATTGCTTGTCAACTTGATGTTTGTGTAAGCTGTGCTTGTCATGAAAAACAAAATCCAGCCCATGAACCTCAAGGACACAAGAGAGCTGCAGCCTTGCCATGCGTGAAGGACCCATTGAACACAGGAAACGATCAGTTCTGCCAAGGGTTCCTTTGTCACGTGTGCATTGAGAAGGTGGAAAGGCTTTGGAATTCCCTGAGATCTTTGCAGTGCCCATCAGGGAGATATCCCAGCGCTGCAATAAACATAAACTTTGTGACTTTAAACTGTTAGAGGGGTTTTGTCCGTCACAGTTGGATATCAGCAATAAACATAGACTTTGTGACTTTAAACTGTTAGAGGGGTTTTGTCCGTCACAGTTGGATATCGATATCAGCTCAATATTCACATTTTAATCAATCATATTTTAATCAATATTTTAATAAATAAAACATCGATATCAGATCGATATTCACATTTCAATCATATTTAATCAATCATATTTTAAGAAAGAAAACATCGATATCAGATCGATATTCATATTTTAACTCACAGTTGGATATCGATATCAGATCAAAATTAATATTTTAATCAATCATATTTTAATAAATATTTTAATAAATAGAACATCGATATCAGATCAATATTCACATTTTAATCAATCATATTTTAAAAAACTATTTGAATAAATAAAACATCGATATCAGATCGAAATTCATATTTAAATTCACAGCTGGATATCGATGTCAGATTGACATTCATATTTTAATCAATCATATTTTAATAAATATTTTAATAAATAAAACATTGATATCAGATCGATATTCATATTCAAATTCACAGCTGGATATTGATATTAGATCGATATTCACATTTCAATCAATCATATTTTAATAAATCATATTTTAATAAATAAAACATTGATATCAGATCGATATTCATATTTTAACTCACAGCTGGATATTGATATCAGATCGATATTCATATTTTAATCAATCATATTTTAGTAAATATTTTAATAAATAAAACATCGATATCAGATCAATATTCATATTTAAATTCACAGCTGGATATCAATATAAGATCAATATTCATATTTCAATCAATCATATTTTAATCAATATTTTAATAAATAAAACATCGATATCAGATCGATATTCATATTTAAATTCACAGCTGGGTATCGATATAAGATCGAAATTAATATTTTAATTCACAGCTGGATATCGATATCAGATCGATATTCATATTTTAATCAATCATATTTTAGTAAATGTTTTAATGAATAAAACATCGATATCAGATCGATATTCATATTTAAATTCACAGTTGGATATCGCTATCAGATCGAAATTCATATTTTAATCAATCATATTTTAATCAATATGTTAATAAATAAAACATTGATATCAGATTGATATTCATATTTTAATTCACAGCTGGAAACCGATATCATATCGATATTCATATTTTAATTCACAGTTGGATATTGATATCAGATCGATATTCATATTTTAATTCACAGCTGGATATCGATATCAGACTGAAATTCATATTTTAATCAATCATATTTTAATCAATATTTTAATAAATAAAACATCGATATTAGATCGATATTCATATTTAAATTCACAGTTGGATATCAATATCAGACTGAAATTCATATTTTAATCAATCATATTTTAATCAATATTTTAATAAATAAAACATCGATATCAGATCGATATTCATTTTTAATTCACAGTTGGACATCGATATCAGATCAACATTCATATTTTAATTCACAGCTGGATATCGATATCAGATCGATATTCATATTTTAATCAATATTTTAATATATAAAACATCGATATCAGATCGATATTCATATTTTAATTCACAGCTGGGTATCGATATCAGATCGATATTCACACTTCAATCAATTATATTTTAATAAATATTTTAGTAAATAAAACATCAATATCAGATCGATATTCATATTTTAATTCACAGTTGGATATTGATATCAGATCGGTGTTCATATTTTTATCAATCATATTTTAATCAATATTTTAATGAATAAAACATTGATATCAGATCGATATTCATATTTTAATCAATCATATTTTAATAAATATTTTAATAAATAAAACATCGCTATCAGATCGATATTCATATTTTAATTCACAGCTGGATATCGATATCAGATCGATATTCACATTTCTATCAATCATATTTTAATCAATATATTCATAAATAAAACATCGATATCAGATCAATATTCATATTTAAATTAACAGCTGGATATTGATATCAGATCGATATTCACATTTCAATCAATCATATTTTAATGAATCATATTTTAATAAATAAAACATCGATATCAGATCGATATTCATATTTTAATTCACAGCTGGATATTGATATCAGATCGATATTTAAATTTTAATTCACATTTGGATATCGATATCAGATCGATATTCATATTTTAATCAATCATATTTTAATAAATATTTTAATAAATAAAACATTGATATCAGATCGATATTCATATTTTAATTCACAGCTGGATATCGATATCAGATATCAGAGAACGGGGGTTTCCTTCAACCCAAATCCGTTCTGCGGAGATCCATTCGGATTTACAATTGATACCTTTTAGTTACGTGAAATATCAATGATTAACTTCAATATTTTCCGTTCTTCTTATTGATCCTACTGAAACATAAGACTTTGAGTTTCGAAAGAACTGTTCTCTATATTCTATGTAAGTTAGAGCTCCCAACTCGTGAGACTGTGATATAGATGAGATTTAAAAACACGGAATCCAAACACGAAACTGTGACCCCTGTGAATTAATCCTGGCTGTAACACGAAGAAAAGAAGATAAGAAATCAACATTGGCCCACTCTGCAATGGGTGCCAGTCCCACCAGAGCTGGGCACACCAGTTCTCATTTTGTGTTGCCACCCCAACATCTCTGGGCAGGGCTGGACCCAGGCAGACCTTGTGGCTGACCAGTGCCACCCTCTCCGGCCAGCTGGACCTGGCCACCGAGGAGGGCTTGGATCAAGTACACCTGGTGTAGTTTTTTGAGTGTTTGTTGAAATCATCTACTCTTTTTGTGCTTCTGTGAGACAGGATTAGGAGAACAAGCAAAGCAGGCTCTAACTTAAAGGTTTTAAAGATAGATTTATTAACAAACACTGAAAGAAAAGAATGGGAATCAAAATGAAACTTTCATAACACTTCTCCCTCCTAACACACAGTTCTTACTAGCAACTTAAAGAGACAAAACCTCTGATTTTCAGTCAGTTTCACCACTTAAAAATAATCTTTAATCAGCTCTTAGGGAGAGGAGTCTCCCTTTGCAATCCTGTGGAAACAATGCAGTAAGAAACAATTCTCTGGTGGCTCTTATACCACAAATCTGCAGTGGCCCAGGGGAAATTCTGCAAACTGTGAAGTCCCTCCCAGTAGCAGTTTTTTACCACAACTGCATATGGGCTATATCAGCTTCTTCTAGGGTACTGTTTAATTTCTTACTGTTCATTTATCTCCAAAATTATCTTTATCTTAAGAAATAGAGGGTTTTTTTTTTTTTTGCCTGGAAGTAAAGGGCTTGGTATCACGTTATCTTCTTCTGTTCAAAATCCTCCATTAAATTTTTGTTACATCACTCTACGGCTATGACCAGAACTTTGCACCTCCCTAAAAATCATTTTATGTGTTAGAGGGAAATTTTAGTCCATTCTCTATGGCCTCATAGGAGAAGTCAGTATCTGAAAATTGGCCTCTGATAGGTCCCTGTCCTTTCCACGGGAAATTAAAGGGTTTTTACAGGGAATTGTTTCTTCCTTAACCAAACAGCAAGCTCTGTTAACCCATGAAAGCTGGAACCCTCCTTCCACCCCAGACCTGGGGAAACCCCACAGTCCCATTCCACCACAGAGCCGGGGAGACCCAGCAGCCCCATCCAACCCAGGAACCAGATTTACACATCAATAAATAATGCTGATAAAAATAAACTGTGTCTTGTAAAGATAAGTGTTGGTTTCTCATCTTCTTTTCCTTGTGTTAGAGCCGGGATTGTTACATTGGATTAACACATGCAATTTTTTATTCAGACTCAGCATTTATTAATTCTTATCTATATGAACTCTAACTAGCAAAGTACAAAATGGAGGTGCCTCCAACTCTTTCCAAAGTTATTCAAGCACTAATCACCCAATAACGAGATGACACCTGTGCTATTGATACTTTTAACCCAATAATTGGCCACCCACGCCCCGCAATGCAGAACTTTTTAACCCAATTCGAAAAAACCACCTGAAAACCAAAAAGAAGGAGGTGAAGAAGGACTTAGAAAATGCCCTAAATCCTCCATGTTGCCCCATATACATTACAATACACTAAAATTCCAAACTCAAGGTTTTTCACCATGTGAGATCACACAATACATTAAAAATACACAACCAAATCCAAGTGCCACCACTCAAATTTAGAATGTTATTCCATGGCCTAAAAGGAAAATGCAGAACGAGCTTGTGGATCAGTGTCTGTCAGCAGACAGAAATTTTCAGATTCCAGAATTAAAAATATAGGTGTATTTTTCATTTGAAGAAGGAAAATCCTTTGGAAATGAAATGCACTTTGTAAACTATTTTTTATCAGACCCACAAGAGCCCCGTTGTGATCACAGCCAGCATCTGCTCCTTGCTCTGCCCGCACACCCACCCACCCACCCCAGCTGCCCCCACCGCACCCCACACACCCCACAGCAAACACCCTGCATGTGGGGCAGGCTGTGCAGGCGGCAGAGCCCGGCAGGAATGACCAGAACCCAGCCCAGCTGCCCCGCACACCCGGAGAGCAGAAATCCAGACACACGGACAAACGCCCCGAGACAGACAGACAGACAGACAGACACAGAAGGGAGCTGTGCTGAAAGGGTTTATTGATTATCCAGGGGAAACGGCCCAGGGCTCACAGGGGATCGATCAGGGGGCTCCTGCAGGGATGATCATCTCCTCATGCCGCCGCAGGAGGACGGCACACAGATGTCAGCACCGCTGCCAACCCTAAAACACCAAGGCCACAACGTCACCGCCCTGGTGGCACTGGGACATGAGAGGGGCCTTGTCCCCACCCTGTCCCTGCAGGCCCTGCTCACCTCAGCCATCCAGAGAGACAGCCAGGCGCTTCTGCCGCAGGAGTCTGCGCAAATCCTTCCCCAGCAGGGACTGGGGACAAAGGCAGCGTTAGAGACACACTGGGGGCACTGGGCTGCACTGGGAGGGAAGGGGAAAGCAAGGGGCTCCTTGGGGAAGGGAGGGGCCTGGGCAGCCATGGGCTGCAGGAGCTGCTGTGCCCCTGCCCAGAAGCACGGGGGACCTGGCCAAGAGGCACAGCTGGGGCAGGGGCTGCATCCTGGGCCCTGCCCAGGGGCTGCTGGGGGGACAGGGATGGCAATGCACAGGGGGGGCCCTGGGCAAGGGCAGCCCTGGGGGGGCTCCCTGGGCCAGGGCAGTTGTCTGGGCTGGCAGCAGGGCTGCCCTGGCCTCTGCTGGGACACACTGGCCCGGCCTGGGCTGTGCTGGCCGTGCCAGGGGAGGCTCTGACAGCGGCACAACTCCTGGTACCCACCACAGTCGGCGCGGCGATCTCCACATTGCCTAAATCCAGCTGCAGAGAGAGCAGGAGACAGGGCTGGTCACTGGCATGTCCCCGGGGCCAGCAAAGGGATGGGGGCACACAGCTGCCCCCCAATCCCCACAGGGGATGCCCTCCCACGCCAGCACCTCACTCACCTCCTGCAGATCATCTTGGGTTCCTTCCAGGAGTGCCTGGCAAGGAGAACAAAGGCTGGGCCTGGCTTGGACCTTGTGGGGCCGTGGGGGGAGGCGGGGGCAAAGGGATGGGAATTCAGGGCCCCCCAGGAGATCTGTGTGAGCTGGGGGCAGAGCCAAAGACACGGAGCTGGGGAAAATGGAGAGCCCAAGGGACTGGGCTGGGGCTGTGCAAGGAGCTCGGTGTGAGGGGCAGGGCAGGAGAAAGGAATTGCGGTGTGGGGACACGGGAGTGCAAGGGAGGGGCTGGGCAGGGACAGAAGGACGAGGACGGGAGGGGACAAAAGTGACAGGAGTGAGAGAGGGTTTGTGAGGAGGGGGGTGGGTCAGGGAATTGTCCAGGGGGACACCTGTGCAGTGGGCAGGGAGAAAGGGAAAGGATTGAGGGGGAACATGGAAGGAAAGGCCTGGGGAATGGTCAGTGGGAGGGCGTTTGGAGAGCCTGGACAGGACCCAGAGGAGGGAGCGGGGAGGAAATTGGGGAAGGGAGCAGAAGGATGGGCTGGGAGGGCAGCAAGGGCAGGGTGTGGGGCCAGCTGGGTCGGGCTGGTGCCTGACCTTGGCCTGTGCCGGGGGGCACAGCAGGATGCAGAAGAGCAGGGCCACGGAGAGCACAGCCACCTTCATCTTCCTCTGGGCCTGGGCAGCGCTGCCTGAGGCTGCAGCAGGGCAGGAGAGCCTTTATCCCTGCCGGGACTCCTCCCTGCGCCCTCCCTGACAGCCCCCAGGCCAAAGCCCGGCTTGGCACAGCCCCCAGCCGTGGCCACAAGCCCAGCCCTGGCCCAGAGTCCATCCCAGCTGCGGCACGGATCCAGTGCCCCTCCCCGGCATCCCTGCAGCTTCTGCACGGGGCAGCTGCCCCTGCAAGGGCCCAGGCACCCACCAGGGGAGGGGGGCCAAGCCGAGCAGGCAGGGATCCAAAGGCAGCTGGGGACCCTGTGGGGACAAGCCCCACTCCAACACAATCCAGCCTCCAGCAGCCCCCAGGGCCACATCCCCCATCTCCCGCTGGCCCTGCCCTCCCTCAGCTTTCCCTGGGGGACACCCCGCAGCTGAGCCCGGCCCCAAACCCAACCTGCAGGAGAACCAGGGGGGAACAAGGCACAGGTGATCAGGGCAGGCCCTGGGATCTGCACTCCCTGCAGGCACTGGCAGCGCTGGGCAATGTTGATCCCCTGCAGACAAGGCTGAGCTTTGGGCCATGGCTCAGCTCTGGCCATTGCCACCCAATGCACAGCAGCCTGCAGATGCCCAGGCGGGTCCATTGGCAGCCCCAGAGCACAGTGCAGAGGGGAATGTCCCCTGGCCTGAGCCTGCGGCTGTCCCCCCGGGGCACAGCCAGCGTGCCCAGCCAGAGCCCCTGGGGCCCGCTCTGCAGGGACAGCTGCCCCACATGCAGGCTGCCAGGGAGCCCCAGGGCCCCAGCAAGGCTCCCAGGGCAGCCCTGTCCCTGCCTGGGCCATGCCCGCAGCTCCCCAAGGCCCTTGTCCCCACAGAGGGGCTCTGCAATGCCCTGGCCCTGGGCCCAGGCCAGCGCTGGCCCAAGCGCTGAGCACGGGCCCAGCGTGTGCCCATGGCCAGGCAGGACAGGGACAAGGGGACATTTGTCCCCAGGCAGCCGCTGGCAGCTGCTTGGGCCAACAGAGGTGCCCAGGGAGCAGGAGGGATGTGGCTGCCCTGCCAGCAGCTCTGAGCAGCCCTGTTTACCCAGGGCCCCAGGCACCAGCAAGGCCTTCAGCAAGCTGGGCCTTCCCCAGCCCTGCGCTTCCTTGGGCCCCTTCCAGAGCCAACAATCGAGGCCCTGGCCTGAAATGTTTTCCCAGCTGGCCCACAACAGATTGCTGCTGCATCCGCAGTGTCCCCGGGCAAAGAGAGAAGCAGAACCCTGCACTAATGCCCCGCAATGTCCAACAGGAACCGCAGCCCTGGACGCCTTTCAGGAACCACTTCTCGGGGCATTTTTCCTTCTTGGAAGGCGGGACAGGCATCTGGATCCAGCTGGGAACAAACTCAGGGACACCTGGGATTCTCTGGGGCTCAGCAAAACCTCCCATGGGCTTCCAAAGCCAACCCAGGTTTTCACCCGCAGCCTTTGATGACCAGCTTGGATCTCCTCCAAAGACTTCTCCTCACAGCCCTGTGGACAGAGCTCTATGAGGATTTTTATCTTCTTTTTTCTTCTGTTAGAGCTGGGATGAATTGTTTGAGAAATGCAATTTTCATGTTTGGACTCAGATGTTTATTAATTCTTATCGATGTTACAGTCTCACAAGCTGTGAATTCCAGCTAACAAAATGAAAAATGGCTCTGTCTCTATCTCTCTTCAAGGACTTTGAAGCACAAACAGTCAAAAAATGAAATGACACGTAAATATTTTTTACTTTTAACCCAATAACCAACCACCTGTGGTCCACAATGTGGATTTTCCTATCCAGTTACAAAATACCACCCAGACCCATGAAGAAGGTGACAAAGAACTTTGCCTATGCCCCAAATCTTCTTGCTTTATATCTCTTGCTATATTCTAAACCCTTAAACTCTAATTTTTCCACCCTGTGATATCACACACTTCTATTAAACTGCACACCCACCATCCCAGTGCTGTCACTCAAGTTTGGAAGCCTTTTCCACAGCCCCAGATCAAATGCAGAGTTTGCTGTGGTTTATTCACGTGACTGTGGGTGACTGTGGGATATTCACGGGTCTGGGGTGGAAGGAGGGGTCCAGCTCTGCTTGATCTGGGGCCTCCTCGGTGGCCTGGTCCAGCTGGCTGGAGAGGGTGGCACTGGTCAGCCACAAGGTCTGCCCGGCCCCGGGGCCAGGCACAGCCCCAGCCCTGCCCAGAGATGTTGGGGTGGCAACACAAAATGAGAACTGGTGTGCCCAGCTCTGGTGGGACTGGGACTCACTCCAGAGTGGGCCAATGTTGATTTCTTATCTTCTTTTCTCCGTGTTACAGCCAGGATTAATTCACAGGAGTCACAGTTTTGTGTTTGGATTTGGTGTTTTTTAAATCTCATCTATATCACAGTCTGAGTTGTGAGCTTCAATTAGCAAGGTAGAAAATGGAGGTGACTCCAACTCTTTCTAAGGTTATTTAAGCATAAACTCTCCAATAATGAGATGACACCTTTATTATTTATACTTTTATTCCAATAATTGACCACCCATAGCCCGCAATGCGGACCTTTTTCACCCAATAAAAATACGTCAAGCCCCCGTTCCCTAAGGAATTCTGCTCGAGGTGCTGGAGCTGCTGTTGGACATGTGGAGCCTCTTGTGCCAGGGATGTGTGGGAAAGCCAGGGAGACGTGAGGCTGGACTTTTCCCAGGAAAAGCTGCTCCATCCTTTGGAGCAGTGCCCCAGGCTGCCTGTGTGCCCTCAGGGCCGCCTGTGGGCAGCTCCCTTGGCCTGGGGCTGTGCTTGGCCCTGCCCGAGGCTGCCAGCAGAGCTGGGAATTTGCTGCGTGCTCTGCAGGAGTCCCTCCTGTCCTGCAGCAAGTGGGAAACAGCAGCACGGGGGGAATTCCAAGGAAATCTGATCCTGGCAATGATTTATTGAAATAAGAATTTAAATCTGATATCGATATCCAGCTGTGAATTAAAATGTGAATATCGATCTGATATCGATATCCAATAGTGAATTGAAATATGAATATTGATCTGATATCGATATCGAGCTGTGAATTAAGATATGAATAATGATCTGATATCGATATCCAACTGTGAATTTAAATATGAATATCGATCTAATATCGAAATCCAACTGTGAATTAAAATATCAATATTGATCTGATATTGATATCCAGTTGTGAATTTAAATATGAATATCCATCTGATATTGATGTTTTATTTATTAAAATATTTACTAAAATATGATTGATTAAAATATGAATATCGATCTGATATCGGTATCCAGCTGTGAGTTTAAATATGAATATTGATCTGATATCAATATCCAACTGTGAATTAAAATATGAATATCGATCTGATATCAATGTTTTATTTATTAAAATATTTATTAAAATATGATTTATTAAAATATGAATTTCGATCTGATATCGATATCCAACTGTGAATTTAAATATGAATATCGATCTGATATCGATGTTTTATTTATTAAAATATTGATTAAAATATGATTGATTAAAATATGAATATCGATCTTATATTGATACCCAGCTGTGAATTAAAATATGAATATCCATCTGATATTGATGTTTTATTTATTAAAATATTTATTAAAATATGACTGATTGAAATATGAATATCGATTGATATCGATGTTTTAGTTATTAAAATATTGATTAAAATATGATTGATTAAAATATGAATATCGATCTGATATTGCGATCTAACTGTGAGTTTAAATATGAATATCGATCTGATAGCGATATCCAACTGTGAATTAAAATATGAATATCAATCTGATATCAATGTTTTATTTATTAAAATATTTATTAAAATATGATTGATTAAAATATGAATATCGATCTGATATCGATATCCAACTGTGACAAACAAAACCCCTCTAACAGTTTAAAGTCACAAAGTGTATGTTTATTGCTGATATCCAACTGTGACAGACAAAACCCCTCTAACAGTTTAAAGTCACAAAGTCTATGTTTATTGCTGATATCCAACTGTGACGGACAAAACCCCTCTAACAGTTTAAAGTCACAAAGTTTATGTTTATTGCAGCGCTGGGATATCTCCCTGATGGGCACTGCAAAGATCTCAGGGAATTCCAAAGCCTTTCCACCTTCTCAATGCACACGTGACAAAGGAACCCTTGGTAGAACTGATCGTTTCCTGTGTTCAATGGGTCCTTCACGCATGGCAAGGCTGCAGCTCTCTTGTGTCCTTGAGGTTCATGGGCTGGATTTTGTTTTTCATGACAAGCACAGCTTACACAAACATCAAGTTGACAAGCAATGAGTTCCTAGATCCGGGAGAGCTTCTCTGAGATCCGGCTTCTTCCAACTCTGCTCTAACCTGGAACTGATTTCAGCAGAGCTTCTCTGTTCATTTCAGCTCAATCAGCGACGTCTCTTGTTAAGGACAACCTTAGCTTTTCTCAAATCTTCCAAATTAGTGTCTCAACACTAATTAAAAAATAAAAAATAAAATAGAAAGAAAGCTTTCCATCCTTGTTGCTCCCAAGTGCCCCCAGGAGCGCCGAGCTCCCCAGGGTTTGTGTTCTTCCTTTGGTTGGAGTTTTGTCGGAGCCTGCAGGCTGAGTGGGGACAAAGGCAGCAGAGTGTGAGGGAGAAATGCCTCTGTGGTGGTTTATAGTTTGTTAGATTTTGGATTTTATATGATGTGTAATGGTTTAAGTATTTTTTTTCTGCTGTGAGGTTGGATTAGGAGAGAAATGAATCAGTCTCTAAACTTAGAAGCATATGAAGACAGATTTTTAAAAGAAAGGTACCAGAGAGAAAATGCCAGCTGTGCTGCCCAAACCCATCCACTGCCACATCCAGCCAGGAAAATCCTGCTCTGCTTTGGGGCTGGGTTGGAACCCTGGGCCCTGAGAATTTCAGGCTTTCTGTGCTGACAGGCACTGACCCCCAAGCAAACACTGCATTTGATCTGGGGCCGTGGAAAAGGCTTCCAAAATTGAGTGACAGCACTGGGATTGTGGGTGTGCAGTTTGAATAGGAGTGTGTGATATCACAGGGTGGAAAAATTAGAGTTTAAGGGTTTAGAATATAGTAATATATATAAAGCAAGAAGATTTGGGGCATAGGCAAAGTTCTTCTTTGTCACCTTCTTCATGGGTCTGGGTGGTATTTTGTAACAGGATAGGAAAATCCACATTGTGGACCACAGGTGGTTGGTTATTGGATTAAAAGTAAAAAATATTTACGTGTCATTTCATTATTTGACTGTTTGTGCTTCAAAGGCCTTGAAGAGAGATAGAGACAGAGCCATTTTTCACTTTGTTAGCTGGAATTCACAGCTTGTGAGAATTTAACAGAGATAAGAATTAATAAACATCTGAGTCCAAACACAAAAATTGCATTTCTCAAACAATTCATCCCAACTCTAACAGAAGAAAAAAGAAGATAAAAAACCCCATAGGGCTCTGCCCACAGAGCTGTGAGGAGAAGTCTTTGGAGGAGATCCAAGCTGGGCATCAAAGGCTGCGGGTGAAAACCTGGGTTGGCTTTGGAAGCCCATGGGAGGTTTTGCTGAGCCCCAGAGAATCCCAGGTGTCCCTGAGTTTGTTCCCAGCTGGATCCAGATGCCTGTCCCGCCTTCCAAGAAGGAAAAATGCCCCGAGAAGTGGCTCCTGAAAGGCGTCCAGGGCTGCGGTTCCTGTTGGACACTGCGGGGCATTAGTGCAGGGTTCTGCTTCTCTCTTTGCCCGGGGACACTGCGGATGCAGCAGCAATCTGTTGTGGGCCAGCTGGGAAAACATTTCAGGCCGGGGCCTCGATTGTTGGCTCTGGAAGGGGCCCAAGGAAGCGCAGGGCTGGGGAAGGCCCAGCTTGCTGAAGGCCTTGCTGGTGCCTGGGGCCCTGGGTAAACAGGGCTGCTCAGAGCTGCTGGCAGGGCAGCCACATCCCTCCTGCTCCCTGGGCACCTCTGTTGGCCCAAACAGCTGCCAGCGGCTGCCTGGGGACAAATGTCCCCTTGTCCCTGTCCTGCCTGGCCATGGGCACACGCTGGGCCCGTGCTCAGCGCTTGGGCCAGCGCTGGCCTGGGCCCAGGGCCAGGGCATTGCAGAGCCCCTCTGTGGGGACAAGGGCCTTGGGGAGCTGCGGGCATGGCCCAGGCAGGGACAGGGCTGCCCTGGGAGCCTTGCTGGGGCCCTGGGGCTCCCTGGCAGCCTGCATGTGGGGCAGCTGTCCCTGCAGAGCGGGCCCCAGGGGCTCTGGCTGGGCACGCTGGCTGTGCCCCGGGGGGACAGCCGCAGGCTCAGGCCAGGGGACATTCCCCTCTGCACTGTGCTCTGGGGCTGCCAATGGACCCGCCTGGGCATCTGCAGGCTGCTGTGCATTGGGTGGGAATGGCCAGAGCTGAGCCATGGCCCAAAGCTCAGCCTTGTCTGCAGGGGATCAACATTGCCCAGTGCTGCCAGTGCCTGCAGGGAGTGCAGATCCCAGGGCCTGCCCTGATCACCTGTGCCTTGTTCCCCCCTGGTTCTCCTGCAGGTTGGGTTTGGGGCCGGGCTCAGCTGCGGGGTGTCCCCCAGGGAAAGCTGAGGGAGGGCAGGGCCAGCGGGAGATGGGGGATGTGGCCCTGGGGGCTGCTGGAGGCTGGATTGTGTTGGAGTGGGGCTTGTCCCCACAGGGTCCCCAGCTGCCTTTGGATCCCTGCCTGCCCGGCTTGGCCCCCCTCCCCTGGCGGGTGCCTGGGCCCTTGCAGGGGCAGCTGCCCCGTGCAGAAGCTGCAGGGATGCCGGGGAGGGGCACTGGATCCGTGCCGCAGCTGGGATGGACTCTGGGCCAGGGCTGGGCTTGTGGCCACGGCTGGGGGCTGTGCCAAGCCGGGCTTTGGCCTGGGGGCTGTCAGGGAGGGCGCAGGGAGGAGTCCCGGCAGGGATAAAGGCTCTCCTGCCCTGCTGCAGCCCCAGGCAGCGCTGCCCAGGCCCAGAGGAAGATGAAGGTGGCTGTGCTCTCCGTGGCCCTGCTCTTCTGCATCCTGCTGTGCCCCCCGGCACAGGCCAAGGTCAGGCACCAGCCCAACCCAGCTGGCCCCACACCCTGCCCTTGCTGCCCTCCCAGCCCATCCTTTTGCTCCCTTCCCCACTTTCCTCCCCGTTCCCTCCTCTGGGTCCTGTCCAGGCTCTCCAAATGCCTTCTCACTGACCATTCCCCAGGCCTTTTCTTCCATGTTCCCCCTCAATCCTTTTCCTTTCTTCCTGCCCATGCCTCAGGTGTCCCGCTGTACAATTCCCTGACCCAGCCCCCTCCTCACAAACCCTCTCTCACTCCTGTCACTTTTGTCCCCTCCCGTCCTCATCCTTCTGTCCCCACCCAGCCCCTCCCTTGCACTCCCGTGTCCCCACACCGCAATTCCTTTCTCCTGCCCTGCCCCTCACACCGAGCTCCTTGCACAGCCCCAGCCCAGTCCCTTGGGCTCTCCATTTTCCCCAGCTCCGTGTCTTTGGCTCTGCCCCCAGCTCACACAGATCTCCTGGGGGGCCCTGAATTCCCATCCCTTTGCCCCCGCCTCCCCCCACGACCCCACAAGGTCCAAGCCAGGCCCAGCCTTTGTTCTCCTTGCCAGGCACTCCTGGAAGGAACCCAAGATGATCTGCAGGAGGTGAGTGAGGTGCTGGCGTGGGAGGGCATCCCCTGTGGGGATTGGGGGGCAGCTGTGTGCCCCCATCCCTTTGCTGGCCCCGGGGACATGCCAGTGACCAGCCCTGTCTCCTGCTCTCTCTGCAGCTGGATTTAGGCAATCTGGAGATCCCCGAGCCGACTGTGGTGGGTACCAGGAGTTGTGCCGCTGTCAGACCCTCCCCTGGCACGGCCAGCACAGCCCAGGCCGGGCCAGTGTGTCCCAGCAGAGGCCAGGGCAGCCCTGCTGCCAGCCCAGACAACTGCCCTGGCCCAGGGAGCCTCCCCAGGGCTGCCCTTGCCCAGGGCCCCCCCTGAGCATTGCCATCCCTGTCCCCCCAGCAGCCCCTGGGCAGGGCCCAGGATGCAGCCCCTGCCCCAGCTGTGCCTCTTGGCCAGGCCCCCCGTGCTTCTGGGCAGGGGCACAGCAGCTCCTGCAGCCCATGGCTGCCCAGGCCCCTCCCTTCCCCAAGGAGCCCCTTGCTTTCCCCTTCCCTGCCAGTGCAGCCCAGTGCCCCCAGTGTGTCTCTAACGCTGCCTTTGTCCCCAGTCCCTGCTGGGGAAGGATTTGCGCAGACTCCTGCGAGAGAAGCGCCTGGCTGTCTCTCTGGATGCCTAGGTGAGCAGGGCCTGCAGGGACAGGGTGGGGACAAGGCCCCTCTCATGTCCCAGTGCCACCAGGGCGGTGACGTTGTGGCCTTGGTGTTTTAGGGTTGGCAGCGGTGCTGACATCTGTGTGCCGTCCTCCTGCGGCGGCATGAGGAGATGATCATCCCTGCAGGAGCCCCCTGATGGATCCCCTGTGAGCCCTGGGCCGTTTCCCCTGGATAATCAATAAACCCTTTCAGCACAGCTCCCTTCTGTGTCTGTCTGTCTGTCTGTCTGTCTGTCTCGGGCGTTTGTCCGTGTGTCTGGATTTCCGCTCTCCGGGTGTGCGGGGCAGCTGGGCTGGGTTCTGGTCATTCCTGCCGGGCTCTGCCGCCTGCACAGCCTGCCCCACATGCAGGGTGTTTGCTGTGGGGTGTGTGGGGTGCGGTGGGGGCAGCTGGGGTGGGTGGGTGGGTGTGCGGGCAGAGCAAGGAGCAGATGCTGGCTGTGATCACAACGGGGCTGTTGTGGGTCCAATAAAAAATTAGTTTACAAATTGCATTTCATTTCAAAAGGATTTTCCTTCTTCAAATGAAAAATACACCTATATTTTTAATTCTGGAATCTGAAAATTTCTGTCGTTCTCTGCTGACTGACACAAGCTCGTTCTGTATTTGACATGAAGCCATGGAATAACATTCTAAATTTGAGTGGTGGCACTTGGGTTCGGGTGTGTATTTTGAATGGTACTGTGTGATCTCACATGGTGAAAAACCTTGAGTTTGGAATTTTAGTGTATTGTAATGTATATGGGGCAACATGGAGGATTTAGGGCATTTTCTGAGTCCTTCTTCACCTCCTTTTTTTCAGTTTTCAGGTGGTTTTTTCGAATTGTGTTAAAAAGTTCTGCATTGCGGGGCGTGGGTGGCCAATTATTGGGTTAAAAGTATCAATAATATAGGTGTCATCTCGTTATTGGGTGATTAGTGTTTAAATAACTTCGGAAAGAGTTAGAGGCACCTCCATTTTCCACTTTGCTAGTTAGAGTTCATATAGATAAGAATTAATAAATGCTGAGTCTGAACAAAAAACTGAATGTATTAATCCCATGTAACAATCCCGGCTCTAACGCAAAGAAAAGAAGATAAGAAACCAACACTTAATCTTTAAAAAACACAATGTTTTTTGTCAGCATTATTTATTGATGTTGAAATCTGGTTCCTGGGTTGGATGGGGCTGCTGACTCTCCCCAGCTCTGTGGTGGAATGGGACTGTGGGGTTTCCCCAGGCCTGGGGTGGAAGGAGGGTGCCAGGTTTCATGGGTTAACAGAGCTTGCTGCTTGGTTAAGGAAGAAACAATTCCCTGTAAGGACCTTTTAATTTCCCGTGGAAAGGACAGGGACCTATCAGAGGCCAATTTTCAGATACTGACTTCTCCTATGAGGCCATAAAGAATGGACTAAAATTTCCCTCGAACACATAAAATGATTTTTAGGGAGATGTAAAGTTCTCATCTTAGCCGTAGAGTGATATAACTGAAATTTAATGGAGGATTTTGAACAGAAGAAGATAAAGTGATATGAAGCCCTTTGCTCCCAGGGAAAAAAAAAAACCAAAAAACCTCTATTTCTTAAGATAAAGATAATTTTGGAGATAAATGAACAGTAAGAAATTAAACAGTACCCTAGAAGAAGCTGATATAGCCCATATGCAGTTGTGGGGAAAAAACTGCTACTGGGAGGGACTTCACAGTTTGCAGAATTTCCCCTGGGCCACTGCAGATTTGTGGTATAAGAACCACCAGAGAATTGTTTCTTACAGCAATGTTTCCAAAGGATTGCAAAGGGAGACTCCTCTCCCTAAGAGCTGATTAAAGATTATTTTTAAATGGTGAAACTGACTGAAAATCAGAGGTTTTGTCTCTTTAAGTTGCTAGTGAGAACGGTGTGTTAGGAGGGAGAAGTGTTATGAAAGTTTCATTTTGATTCCCATTCTTTTCTTTCAGTGTTTGTTAATAAATCTATCTTTAAAACCTTTAAGTTAGAGCCTGCTTTGATTTTTCTCCTAATCCTGTCTCACAGAAGCACAAAAAGAGTAGATGATTTCAACAAACACTCAAAAAACTACACCAGGTCTACTTGATCCAAGCCCTCCTTGGTGGCCAGGTCCAGCTGGCCGGAGAGGGTGGCACTGGTCAGCCACAAGGTCTGCCTGGGTCCAGCCCTGCCCAGAGATGTTGGGGTGGCAACACAAAATGAGAACTGGTGTGCCCAGCTCTGGTGGGACTGGCACCCAATCTTGATTTCTTATTTTCTTTTCTTCGGGTTAGATCCAGGATTAATTCACAGGAGTCACAGTTTCGTGTTCAGATTTGTTGTTTTTTAATCTCATCTATATCACAGTCTCACGAGTTGTGAGCTCTAACTAGCAAATTAGAAAATGGAGGTGACTCCAACTCTCTCTAAGGTTATTTAAGCATAAACTCTCCAATAATGAGATGACACCTCAATTATTTATACTTTTAACCCAATAACTGACCACCCAACACCCACAATGCCAACCCTTTTCACCCAATTAAAAAAAACATTTACAACCAAGAAGAAAAAGGTGAAGCAGGACTCAGACAAAGCCCTAAATCCTCCATATTGCCTCACATATTGCTATATACTAAACCCCAAAATTTCGACTTTTTCACCCTGTGAGATCACACAATACCAGTCAAACCACACACCCACAACCCCCGTGCCATCACTCAATTTCAGAACCCAGTTCCACAGCCTCCAGTCAAATTTTGTGTGTCCTTGAGGGTCGGTGCCTTTGAGCACTGAAATTTTCAGCCCCCAGGGTTCCCAGAGGCCCTGCTGGAACCTCCAACAGGAGAGCAGCTCCCCAAGGGCTGGCGGGTTTTCTCTGCCTCCAGTTCCTCCATCGAGGCCGTCGGGTCATGGGACGTGATGGGGAGAAGGGAAAAACCTGTTCTGAGGGAAAAGGAAAGAAAAATTATCTGTGCAGTGTTGGAACCCTGAGAATTTCAGGCTTTCTGTGCTGACAGGCACTGACCCCCAAGCAAACACTGCATTTGATCTGGGGCCGTGGGAAAGGCTTCCAATATTGAGTGACAGCACTGGGATTATAGAAGTGCAGTTTGAATAGAAGTGTGAAATATCACAGGGTGGAAAACTTGGAATTTAGGGGTTTATAATATATTAATATATATAAAGCAAGATGGAGGATTTGGGGTGTAGGTTGAGTCCTTCTTTTCCACCTTCCTCTTCCTGGTTTTAGGTGGTATTTTTTAATTGGATAGAAAAATCCACATTGTGGAGCACAGGTGTTTGGTTATTGGGTTAAAAGTAAAAGTAATTTAGGTTTCATTTCGTATTTGGACAATTCGTCCTTACAAGACCTTGTAGAGAGATAGAGACAGAATCATTTTTCACTTTGTTAGCTAGAACTCACATCTTGTGAAATTATAACATAGACAAGAATTAATAAATATCTGAATCTGAACACAATCACCGTCTCTCCAGCCTCTAATCCCGGCTCTGGCAGGAAAAGAAGATGAAGGAGGCACAGCGCAGCTCATTCCCCACAGGAGATGTCCCTGCTGGCCCAGAGGGAATTGGCCGTGGCTGCAGGGACAGCGGTGCCCATGGAGCCCTGGCGGAGCAGGGCCAGGCTGAGCAGGGAGAAGTCCCTGCGGGTGTGCAGGCGGTGCTGGCAGAGCGTGGCGGGGATGAGGAGGCCGTGGGCCAGCAGGGCAGCCAGGGAGATGCCCAGCAAGAGCCACAAGGGCCGGGGCTGCACAGGCCAGGAGGAGGAATTGGTAGAAAGGTAGAAAATGGAGATGCCTCTCACTCTTTCTGAGGTTATTTAAGCATAAATTATCCAATAGTGAGATGACACCTAGAATATTTATACTTTTAACCCAATAACTGACCACCCAACGCCTGCAATGTGGACCTTTTTCAACCAATTAAAAAAAACCATTTAAAACCAAGAAGAAAAAGGTGATGAAGAAGGACTTCCTCTTCAGGGACTCTGAAGGGACTAAGAAGGAACTTTCCTTATTTCTTCCTTGGGAAGCTGGACAGAGCAAGGCAGAACACGACCCATGTGGTTCCATCCTGTTTTCTCCCTTTATTATCTCGAAATGTTGGGTTCAATACAGCTCCAGAGAGTTTTACAGTTCCAGGTGTTTTCTAATTGGAGTTCAGAGAGAAAAGAATGCAAACAATCTCAGCCTTAAAGTAGAGGTTCATATAAAAATATATTTTATCTATATTGTTGATATATAAAAATATATTTTATATTAATATAAAAATATATTCAATATATAAATATATAATATAATTAAAGCAGCTCCCATGAACCCACTCTAACTCTGCTATGTAAAGCTTAAACACACCTGAATCCAAATTCTTGCTGCACCACAGGCTTATCTACTACTCCACAGGCCTGAATCTGAGGCCCTGGCTGGAATAGCTCCAATCTGATACCAAAATACATCATGGCCCCATTTCCTAAAAAAATTCTGCTCGAGGTGCTGGAGCTGCTGTTGGACATGTGGAGCCTCTTGTGCCAGGGATGTGTGGGAAAGCCAGGGAGACGTGAGGCTGGACTTTTCCCAGGAAAAGCTGCTCCATCCTTTGGAGCAGTGCCCCAGGCTGCCTGTGTGCCCTCAGGGCCGCCTGTGGGCAGCTCCCTTGGCCTGGGGCTGTGCTTGGCCCTGCCCGAGGCTGCCAGCAGAGCTGGGAATTTGCTGCGTGCTCTGCAGGAGTCCCTCCTGTCCTGCAGCAAGTGGGAAACAGCAGCACGGGGGGAATTCCAGGGAAATCTGCTCCTGGCAATGATTGATTAAAATATGAATGTCGATATCCAGCTGTGAATTAAAATATGAATATCGATCTGATATCGATATCCAACTGTGAATTAAAATATGAATATCGATCTGATATTGATGTTTTATTTATTAAAATATTGATTAAAATATGATTGATTAAAATATGAATATCGATCTGATATCAATATCCAGCTGTGAATTAAAATATGAATATCGATCTGATATCGATGTTTTATTTATTAAAATATGATTTATTAAAATATGAATATCAATCTGATATCGATGTTTTATTTATTAAAATATTTACTAAAATATGATTGATTAAAATATGAATATCGATCTGATATCGGTATCCAGCTGTGAATTAAAATATGGATATCAATCTGATATCAATGTTTTATTTATTAAAATATTTATTAAAATATGATTGAATAAAATGTGAATATCGATCTGATATCAATATCCAGCTGTGACAAACAAAACCCCTCTAACAGTTTAAAGTCACAAAGTTTATGTTTATTGCTGATATCCAACTGTGACGGACAAAACCCCTCTAACAGTTTAAAGTCACAAAGTTTATGTTTATTGCAGCGCTGGGATATCTCCCTGATGGGCACTGGCAAGATCTCAGGGAATTCCAAAGCCTTTCCACCTTCTCAATGCACACGTGACAAAGGAACCCTTGGTAGAACTGATCGTTTCCTGTGTTCAATGGGTCCTTCACGCATGGCAAGGCTGCAGCTCTCTTGTGTCCTTGAGGTTCATGGGCTGGATTTTGTTTTTCATGACAAGCACAGCTTACACAAACATCAAGTTGACAAGCAATGAGTTCCTAGATCCGGGAGAGCTTCTCTGAGATCCGGCTTCTTCCAACTCTGCTCTAACCTGGAACTGATTTCAGCAGAGCTTCTCTGTTCATTTCAGCTCAATCAGCGACGTCTCTTGTTAAGGACAACCTTAGCTTTTCTCAAATCTTCCAAATTAGTGTCTCAACACTAATTAAAAAATAAAAAATAAAATAGAAAGAAAGCTTTCCATCCTTTTTTGCTCCCAAGTGCCCCCAGGAGTGCAGAGCTCCCCAGGGTTTGTGTTCTTCCTTTGGTTGGAGTTTTGTTGGAGCCTGCAGGCTGAGTGGGGACAAAGGCAGCAGAGTGTGAGGGAGAAATGCCTCTGTGGTGGTTTATAGTTTGTTAAATTCTGGATTTTATACGATGTGTAATGGTTTAAGTATTTTTTTTTTTCTGCTGTGAGGTAGGATTAGGAGAGAAGTGAATCAGTCTTTAAACTTAGAAGCATATGAAGACAGATTTTTTAAAAGAAAGGTACCAGAGAGAAAATGCCAGCTGTGCTGCCCAAACCCATCCACTGCCACATCCAGCCAGGAAAATCCTGCTCTGCTTTGGGGCTGGGTTGGAACCCTGGGCCCTGAGAATTTCAGATTTTCTGTGCTGACAGGCACTGACCCCCAAGCAAACACTGCATTTGATCTGGGGCTGTGGAAAAGGCTTCCAAAACTGAGTGACAGCACTGGGATTGTGGGTGTGCAGTTTGAATAGGAGTGTGTGATATCACAGGGTGGAAAAATTAGAGTTTAAGGGTTTAGAATATAATAATAGATATAAAGCAAGAAGATTTGAGGCATAGGCAAAGTTCTTCTTTGTCACCTTCTTCATGGGTCTGGGTGGTATTTTGTAACTGGATAGGAAAATCCACATTGTGGACCACAGATGTTTGGTTATTGGGTTAAAAGTAAAAAATATTTATGTGTCATTTCATTATTTGTCTGTTTGTGCTTAAAAGGCCTTGAAGAGAGATAGAGACAGAGCCATTTTTCATTTTGTTAGCCAGAACTCACAGCTTGTGAGACTGTAACATCGATAAGAATTAATAAACATCTGAGTGCCAACATGAAAATTGCATTTCTCAAAGAATTCATCCCAACTCTAACAGAAGAAAAAAGAAGATAAAAAACCCCATAGGGCTCTGCCGACAGGGTTGTGAGGAGAAGTCTTTGGAGGAGATCCAAGCTGGGCATCAAAGGCTGAGGGTGAAAACCTGGGTTGGCTTTGGAAGCCCATGGGAGGTTTTGCTGAGCCCCAGAGAATCCCAGGTGTCCCTGAGTTTGTTCCCAGCTGGATCCAGATGCCTGTCCCGCCTTCCAAGAAGGAAAAATGCCCCGAGAAGTGGTTCCTGAAAGGCGTCCAGGGCTGCGGTTCCTGTTGGCCATTGCGGGGCATTAGTGCAGGGTTCTGCTTCTCTCTTTGCCCGGGGACACTGCGGATGCAGCAGCAATCTGTTGTGGGCCAGCTGGGAAAACATTTCAGGCCAGGGCCTCGATTGTTGGCTCTGGAAGGGGCCCAAGGAAGCGCAGGGCTGGGGAAGGCCCAGCTTGCTGAAGGCCTTGCTGGTGCCTGGGGCCCTGGGTAAACAGGGCTGCTCAGAGCTGCTGGCAGGGCAGCCACATCCCTCCTGCTCCTTGGGCACCTCTGTTGGCCCAATCAGCTGCCAGCGGCTGCCTGGGGACAAATATCCCCTTGTCATTGTCCTGCCTGGCCATGGGCACATGCTGGGCCCATGCTCAGCGCTTGGGCCAGCACTGGCCTGGGCCCAGGGCCAGGGCATTGCAGAGCCCCTCTGTGGGGACAAGGGCCTTGGGGAGCTGCGGGCATGGCCCAGGCAGGGACAGGGCTGCCCTGGGAGCCTTGCTGGGGCCCTTGGGCTCCCTGGCAGCCTGCATGTGGGGCAGCTGTCCCTGCAGAGCGGGCCCCAGGGGCTCTGGCTGGGCATGCTGGCTGTGCCCCAGGGGGACAGCCGCAGGCTCAGGCCAGGGGACATTCCCCTCTGCACTGTGCTCTGGGGTTGCCAATGGACCTGCCTTGGCATCTGCAGGCTGCTGTGGATTGGGTGGGAAAGGCCAGAGCTGAGCCATTGCCCAAAGCTCAGCCTTGTCTGCAGGGGATCAACATTGCCCAGTGCTGCCAGTGCCTGCAGGGAGTGCAGATCCCAGTGCCTGCCCTGATCACCTGTCCCCTGTTGCCCTGGTTCTCCTGCAGGTTGGGGCCGGGCTCAGCTGCGGGGTGTCCCCCAGAGAAAGCTCAGGGAGGGGAGGGCCAGCGGGAGATGGGGGATGTGGCCCTGGGGGCTGCTGGAGGCTGGATTGTGTTGGAGTGGGGGTTGTCCCCACAGGGTCCCCAGCTGCCTTTGGATCCCTGCCTGCCCGGCTTGGCCCCCCTCCCCTGGTGGGTGCCTGGGCCCTTGCAGGTGCAGCTGCCCCGTGCAGGAAGCTGCAGGGATGCCGGGGAGGGGCACTGGATCCGTGCCGTAGCTGGGATGGACTCTGGGCCAGGGCTGGGCTTGTGGCCACGGCTGGGGGCTGTGCCAAGCCGGGCTTTGGCCTGGGGGCTGTTGGGGAGGGCACAGGGAGGATTCTCGGCAGGGATAAAGGCTCTCCTGCCCTGCTGCAGCCTCAGGCAGCGCTGCCCAGGCCCAGAGGAAGATGAAGGTGGCTGTGCTCAGCGTGGCCCTGCTCTTCTGCATCCTGCTCTGCCCCCCGGCACAGGCCAAGGTCAGGCACCAGCCCGACCCAGCTGGCCCCACACCCTGCCCTTGCTGGCCTCCCAGCCCATCCTTTTGCTCCCTTCCCCAGTTTCCTCCCTGCTCCCTCCTCTGGGTCCTGTCCAGGCTCTCCAAACGCCCTCCCACTGACCATTCCCCAGGCCTTCCCTTCCATGGTCCCCCTCAATCCCTTCCCTTTCTCCCTGCCCACTGCACAGGTGTCCCCCTGGACAATTCCCTGACCCACCCCCCTCCTCACAAACCCTCTCTCACTCCTGTCACTTTTGTCCCCTCCCGTCCTCGTCCTTCTGTCCCCACCCGTCCCCTCCCTTGCACTCCCGTGTCCCCACACCGCAATTCCTTTCTCCTGCCCTGCCCCTCACACCGAGCTCCTTGCACAGCCCCAGCCCAGTCCCTTGGGCTCTCCATTTTCCCCAGCTCCGTGTCTTTGGCTCTGCCCCCAGCTCACACAGATCTCCTGGGGGGCCCTGAATTCCCATCCCTTTGCCCCCGCCACCCCCCACGGCCCCACAAGGTCCAAGCCAGGCCCAGCCTTTGTTCTCCTTGCCAGGCACTCCTGGAAGGAACCCAAGATGATCTGCAGGAGGTGAGTGAGGTGCTGGCGTGGGAGGGCATCCCCTGTGGGGATTGGGGGGCAGCTGTGTGCCCCCATCCCTTTGCTGGCCCCGGGGACATGCCAGTGACCAGCCCTGTCTCCTGCTCTCTCTGCAGCTGGATTTAGCCAATGTGGAGATCGCCGCGCCGACTGTGGTGGGTACCAGGAGTTGTGCCGCTGTCAGACCCTCCCCTGGCACGGCCAGCACAGCCCAGGCCGGGCCAGTGTGTCCCAGCAGAGGCCAGGGCAGCCCTGCTGCCAGCCCAGACAACTGCCCTGGCCCAGGGAGCCTCCCCAGGGCTGCCCTTGCCCAGGGCCCGCCCTGTGCATTGCCATCCCTGTCCCCCCAGCAGCCCCTGGGCAGGGCCCAGGATGCAGCCCCTGCCCCAGCTGTGCCTCTTGGCCAGGCCCCCCGTGCTTCTGGGCAGGGGCACAGCAGCTCCTGCAGCCCATGGCTGCCCAGGCCCCTCCCTTCCCCAAGGAGCCCCTTGCTTTCCCCTTCCCTCCCAGTGCAGCCCAGTGCCCCCAGTGTGTCTCTAACGCTGCCTTTGTCCCCAGTCCCTGCTGGAGAAGGAGTTGCACAGACTCCTGCGAGAGAAGCGCCTGGCTGTCTCTCTGGATGGCTGAGGTGAGCAGGGCCTGCAGGGACAGGCTGGGGACAAGGCCCCTCTCATGTCCCAGTGCCACCAGGGCGGTGACGTTGTGGCCTTGGTGTTTTAGGGTTGGCAGCGGTGCTGACATCTGTGTGCCGTCCTCCTGCGGCGGCATGAGGAGATGATCATCCCTGCAGGAGACCCGCCCGATCCCCTGTGAGCCCTGGGCCTTTTCCCCTGGATAATCAATAAACCCTTTCAGCACAGCTCCCTTCTGTGTCTGTCTGTCTGTCTGTCTGTCTGTCTCGGGGCGTTTGTCCGTGTGTCTGGATTTCCGCTCTCCGGGTGTGCGGGGCAGCTGGGCTGGGTTCTGGTCATTCCTGCCGGGCTCTGCCGCCTGCACAGCCTGCCCCACATGCAGGGTGTTTGCTGTGGGGTGTGTGGGGTGCGGTGGGGGCAGCTGGGGTGGGTGGGTGGGTGTGCAGGCAGAGCAAAGAGCAGATGGTGGCTGTGATCACAACGGGGCTGTTGTGGGTCCAATAAAAAATTAGTTCACAACACGCATTTCATTTCCAAAGGATTTTCCTTCTTCAAATGAAAAATACACCTATATTTTTAATTCTGGAATCTGAAAATTTCTGTCTTTCTCTGCTGACTGACACAAGCTCGTTCTGTATTTGACTTGAGGCCATGGAATATCATTCTAAATTTGAGTGGTGGCACTTGGGTTCGGGTGTGTATTTTGAATGGTACTGTGTGATCTCACACGGTGAAAAACATTGAGTTTGGAATTTTAGTGTATTGTAATGTATATGGGGCAACATGGAGGATTTAGGGCATTGTCCAAGTCCTTCTTCTTCACCTCCTTCTTTTTGGTTTTCAGGTTGTTTTTTCTAATTGGGTTAAAAAGTTCTGCATTGCGGGGCGTGGGTGGCCAATTATTGGGTTAAAAGTATCAATAATATAGGTGTCATCTCGTTATTGGGTGATTAGTGCTTAAATAACTTTGGAAAGAGTTGGAGGCACCTCCATTTTGTACTTTGCTAGTTAGAGTTCATATAGATAAGAATTAATAAATGCTGAGTCTGAACAAAAAACTGAATGTATTAATCCCACGTAACAATCCCGGCTCTAACACAAAGAAAAGAAGATAAGAAACCAACACTTATCTTTAAAAGACACAGGGTTTTTTTGTCAGCATTATTTATTGATGTTGAAATCTGGTTCCTGGGTTGGATGGGGCTGCTGGGTCTCCCCGGCTCTGTGGTGGAATGGGACTGTGGGGTTTCCCCGGGTCTGATCAGAAGACTGAATCAGCTCAGGGAGGCTCCAACTGATATCCCAAACCCCGGCCCCAGGGAGGCAGCAGAATTCCCTGTGGGATGGGTCTGGTCAACACATGGGGCCTTCTGTTCCCCTCAGAAGGGAGTCACCCACTACCACCACCCTCCTTTTTTAAATACTAGAGGTTGTGATCCATCTCAAAGACAAAGGGGAGTTGGGAGAGTCTCCCAGCAGAGAATTTTCTTCTCTGTCAGCTGCCTGACCCTCTGGATCCAGGGCCTTGTAGCTCTTCTGAAGCAGCAGCTGGGAGGGTGAGGGGGCTCAAGAAGGAATTTTATCACCTCCTCAAACAGGGACTTGTTTCCATTCCCCATCATCTCTAAGGTCTCCTCCTCCTGTTTGATGGTCAGAGGCAGCGAGGCTGGTGAGGGGCTGGGAACACAAACCCTGTGAGGAACGGCTGAGGGAGCTGGGGTTGTTCAGCCTGGAGAAAAGGAGACTCAGGGGTGCCCTCATCACTCTCCACAGCTCCCTGAAATGTGGCTGTGCTCAGCTGGGGTTGGGCTCCTTTTCCTGGCACCAGCTGACAGGAGAGGACAGAGCCTGAAGTGACACCAAGGGAAATATAGGTTGGATATTAGGAAAAGGTTTTTCATGGAAAGAGTGATAAAATACTGGAAAAGCCTGCCTGGGAAGGTGATGATTGGATGGGTTTTCAATAGGAAAAGAGGTTTTAATAAAGGAGAAAATAACAAATTATAGAAAAAAACCAACAAAAGCCGTGCATAGTGCTGGGAGGTGACTTGCACCTGCTAAGAAACACCAAAAATGCCCAGAGAATCTCTGTGATCTTTTTTAACTACATAAGAATTTAGGAGGGTAAATTGGCAAGCTTCCCAATAGAAAATAGCTACGATTGTGAGGAAGAGATAAAGAGATCAATTGGTGTTTGTCCTGGCACTGTGCTAATAATGGGAAGAAAAGCATAGAAGTTTCTGGTTCATCACCCTTAGAAGTTCAACGATGAAACTTAAACTCTTCTCCTAAAAGGAAAACAGCTGCCCGTGTGTGGGGGTGCAGTGCCACAGTAGAGAAAACAAAATTTTCAGTAGGAGAAACGATTCAACACAAAAATCTCCATCCCAGGAATTTACTACACAATTGAAAAGCCAAACCTACTCCTGGTAGTGTCCAGTGAAGTACAAGAGAATTCACTGCATTCAAGCAATAGGAAAGCAGTCCCAGTGCAGCCAGCCCAAAGATGCAATCAGGAAGTGCAGATTGATGGAACTCAGCACAGCAACACTCGAGGGCAGCTCTGGTTCTCCTCACCTCCACCAGGAGCCTGGCTGGGCATCCCCTTCCCAAGGAGGAAGCTCCACACACTCCAAGCAGGAAGAGCTGACAAGAACTTCCCCGAGCACAGGGGACTGCACGGGGACACTGCAAAGGGACTGACGGGCAGGCACAGCAGGACAAGGTTCCTTGCCAAGCTTCACTCCACTACTGAAACCATGCTTAAAGCACAGCCATGAAAAAATAATTTAAAAAATATTAAAATTAAATTTAAAATTTTTCCAGCCAGGAAAAAATAATTTAAAAACCCTAACACGAACACATTAGACATCAGCCCTTGCAGGAACTCCCAGGAGGGAGCCAGAGGCACATCTCAGGAGGCTGCAGCTGCTCAGAAGCCCTGGGGGCACAGGCACTGCCAGGGCCTCCGTGCTGCCAGCCCAGGGCTCTCCACGCTGCTCAAGACATGGCATGGCACAGGCACTGCAACAGCCCTGCAAGAATCAGGGCAAAGCTCTCAGCAAAGAAAGATTGCAGAGCAAAGCCACAGCAGGACAAGGTTCCTGGCCAAGCTGCACTCTGCAATTTCCCTGAGGCTTAAGGCACAGCCAGGGAAAGCAACAATCCAAAATGCAGAGTCTGTCAATCCAAAATGGAACAAAATGAAAATTATCTGTCTCTGTCTGTGTGTGTGTTTGTGTTTGTGAAGATGATGTCAAGAGAAAGGATCCAAAGGACCTGGCCTAAAGGCCCCAGAGCACTTCACTTCACAGCACTGCAGCTTAGCAGCTATGAAAATTAGAATTAAAATTCACCATTTAGTAGTGGAATAACACCTCAGAGCTTTTGAACTTAATCACACTTCAACTCAACAAGACTCCGCTCAGAACTGAACTCCAACCCAACATCTCAGAAAAGGACTCCCAAAGCATTGACCATCTCTCAGCAGGAACTTTTCACTTCCAGGCAGAACTGACTTCCAATTCTAAAGCACTTCAGACTCCAGCAGAGCAGCCCCTCTCCCACATCCCAGCCAGGACAGGCACACCTGCACCCAGTGTTTCCCATCCCGACAAAAACAAGGTTTCCAAGGCTGGGAAAAGACAGAAACAACAGGAACACACGAGACAGCAGCCCAGGCAGGGAGCACAGCGTGTTTGTGATAAGCTCCAGCAGAGCTGGGCCAAGCTGCAGCTCCTCAAGGCCGAGGCCTCAGCAGCATTTCTCAGCTCCTGCTGGGGCTGAACAAGGGGAGGCCAGGCCAAGGCAGCAGCACAAGGCAGGAGATGCCAGCTGCTCCCAGGCCCTCCATGCTGACAGCCCAGGCCAGCCCAGGCCTCCTCATCCTCCAAACACTGCTCAGCTCACGGCCACTGCCAGCCACAACAGAGGGCTCTGGGTGTGCCCCGCAGCCCATTGGGCTCAGGCACTGCCTGGCCTTCCAGAAAGATCTGCCAGCGCTCTCTGTGCTCCTCAGGGACACTGAGGGCAGGGCCAAGCCCAGAGGCTCCATGGGCACAGCCCAGGGCTCTCCCCCATCTGCCCAAGCAGCCCCAGCTGCCAGGCTGGAACAGGATGGCCCTGGGCACATCAGGGCTGTCTCCAGGCTGCTGAGGGGCCCTGATGTGCCAGCATCTGCCAGGGGCTCCACGCTGACAGCCCAGGGCCCTCCAGGCTGAACAAGAGGGCTCTTGGCACTGATGCTCACCCAGGGGCCACTGGCACATCCCAGGGCTCTCCATGCTCACAGCAACACGGAGCTCACCACCAATCCCAGGGCTGCCCCTTCTCACAAACAGGAAAAGATTGCCAGGAGACTTTTCCACGAGCTTTATTGCAGCATCAGCCTCCTGACAAGGTGAAGACAATTGGAAGATGGCAACAGCTCACGTCTTTCAGCAGCAGCCAAAGATCTCTTTCTCACTGGGTGTTTTAAATTTTTTCAGCCAATAGCAGATTGCTAAAGCTTACAGACAATCGTTCTAGCTAATGACAAAAAGCACACACACACCTGCTTCAAACAATATGTGCTTGTGTGCTTTCTATTAACAACACACAATAGTTCATCATTAATCTTAAAATTTCTACTATCTTGCTGTGCATATTTTTCTGCAGTCTTATGGTTTATTCTAGCCAAGCCTAAAATCTCAAACTATGATTCCATGTCCTTGCTTGTTCTATCAGTTTTCTTCTCTTCTTTCTGGCTTTGCAGCTGCAGCCAGTTCTGAGTTCTCTGTTCTTTCTGTTTCTGAGGCCTGCTCTCAAAACTTTCTGAAAGTCTTATTATCTTTACTATTTCCCACAATCTGTCTGTGTATGTGTTTGTGTTTGTGAAGATGATGCCAAGAGAAAGGATCCAAAGGACCTGGCCTGAAAGCTCCAGAGCACTTCACTTCACAGCACTGCAGCTTAGCAGCAATGAAAATTAGAAATTGAATTTCACTATTTAGCAGTGGAATAACACCTCAGAGCTTTTCAACTTAATCACACTTCAACACAACAAGACTCCACTCAGAACTGAACTCCAACCCAACATCTCAGAAAAGGACTCCCAAAGCATTGACCATCTCTCAGCAGGAACTTTTCACTTCCAGGCAGAACTGACTTCCAATTCTAAAGCACTTCAGACTCCAGCAGAGCAGCCCCTCTCCCACATCCCAGCCAGGACAGGCACACCTGCACACACACAAGGACACAAAGAATCCCTAAAAGGCACCTCTGAAAAATTCCCATTCAAGGATTTGAAATATCCCTTCAGATGCTTTGGCATCTTCTCACCAAAGGGAAAAGGCCTCCAGCAGTGGGGGCATTGGCAGCCCAGGAGCCGTCACCCTTTGGGGATCCCCTGAGTGCAGCAAATGGGAGAATTCCCAGCTCACAGAGGCCCCACTGCCAGGGACTTTGCTGCTCACTGCTGCTGCAGCCCAGCACAGCTCCAAGGGGCTCCTTGGGCACCCCTGTTCACAGGGCCCCCAGGGATGGCCTTTAGCACTGCAAGGTTCCATCCTGGCCCCGTTTTCCATCGGCAGCAGCTTTCTCTGAGAGTGTGAGAAGGAGAATGTGATGCCATTCTGGCAACAACAAATTTCAAAGTCAATCCTACAAGGAAAAAATTCAGGAGTGCTTTGGAACACAGCAGTTCCTGGGAGCACACAGCGTTTCTGGGAAGCTCCAGAAGAGCCCAGCCAGGTGGGGTTCATCAAGGGCAAGGCCCAGCCAGGATTTCTCAGCTCATGGTGAGGCCTGAGAAAGGGGATGTGGGGATGCACCAGCACAAGCAGTGAGATCACACCTGCTCACAGGCCCCCCATGGGGACATCCAATGTCACCCTGGGGCTCTTTCATCTCCCAAAGACAGCTGGGCTCACACGTGCTCACAGTGGCTCCGTGGGGACATCCCAGAGCTCCCCAAGGGCTGAGGAGCCCTTTGGGCACTGGCACTCCCTGGGGTTCCATGGGGACACCCCGGGGCTCTCTCTGTGTTCCTGAGGAACAGGCAGGGCCAGGGCAATGCCAAGGCCTCCAGGGGAACATCCCAGCAATCTCCACGCTGCTGAGGAGCCACAGCATCACAGCAACTCACAGGCCATCCACAGGGACATGAGAGGGGGCTCTCTGCTGCTGCTGCTGCTGCACAGTGGGGATGTCACAGACACTCACACTGAGCCCCTGCAGACATTCCAGGAGTTTCCATGTTGCTGACCAGCTGTGATGTCCCAGGCACTCACTTTGGCTCCATGGTGACATCCCCAGGGTCTCCAAGGCTGCCAAAGAACCATGAGGTGCCGTGCTGTCCCAGGGACTCCATGGGGACATGGCAGAGCTCTCCCTGTTCCAAAAGAACTCTGAGCTCCCAGGTGCTCCCAGGAGGGAGCCAGAGGCACATCTCAGGAGGCTGCAGCTGCTCAGAAGCCCTGGGGGCACAGGCACTGCCAGGGCCTCCGTGCTGCCAGCCCAGGGCTCTCCACGCTGCTAAAGACATGGCATGGCACAGGCACTGCAACAGCCCTGCAAGAATCAGGGCAAAGCTCTCAGCAAAGAAAGATTGCAGAGCAAAGCCACAGCAGGACAAGGTTCCTGGCCAAGCTGCGCTCTGCAACTTCCCTGAGGCTTAAGGCACAGCCAGGGAAAGCAACAATCCAAAATGCAGAGTCAGTCAATCCAAAATGGAACAAAATGAAAATTATCTGTCTCTGTGAGTGTGTGAGTTTGTGTGTGTTTGTGTGTGGTTGTGAAGATGATGTCAAGAGAAAGGATCCAAAGGACCTGGCCTAAAGGCTCCAGAGCACTTCACTTCACAGCACTGCAGCTTAGCAGCAATGAAAATTAGAAATTCAACTTCACTATTTAGCCGTGGAATAACACCTCAGAGCTTTTCAACTTAATCACACTTCAGCTCAACAAGACTTCACTCAGAACTGAACTCCAACCCAACATCTCAGAAAAGGACTCCCAAAGCATTGACCATCTCTCAGCAGGAACTTTTCACTTCCGGGCAGAACTGACTTCCAATTCTATAGCACTTCAGACTCCAGCAGAGCAGCCCCTCTCCCACATCCCAGCCAGGACAGGCACACCTGCACACACACAAGGACACAAAGAATCCTTTTAAAGGCACCTCTGAAAAATTCCCATTCAAAGATTTGAAATATCCCTTCAGATGCTTTGGCATCTCCACACCAAAGGGAAAAGGCCTCCAGCAGTGGGGGCATTGGCAGCCCAGGAGCCGTCACCCTTTGGGGATCCCCTGAGTGCAGCAAACGGGAGAATTCCCAGCTCACAGAGGCCCCAGTGCCAGGGACTTTGCTGCTCACTGCTGCTGCAGCCCAGCACAGCTCCAAGGGGCTCCTTGGGCACCCCTGTTCACAGGGCCCCCAGGGATGGCCTTGAGCACTGCAAGGTTCCATCCTGGCCCCGTTTTCCATCGGCAGCAGCTTTCTCTGAGAGTGTGAGAAGGAGAATGTGATGCCATTCTGGCAACAACAAATTTCAAAGTCAATCCTACAAGGAAAAAATTCAGGAGTGCTTTGGAACACAGCAGTTCCTGGGAGCACACAGCGTTTCTGGGAAGCTCCAGAAGAGCTCAGCCAGGTGGGGTTCATCAAGGGCAAGGCCCAGCCAGGATATCTCAGCTCACGGTGAGGCCTGAGAAAGGGGATGTGGGGATGCACCAGCACAAGCAGTGAGATCACACCTGCTCACAGGCCCCCCATGGGGACATCCAATGTCACCCTGGGGCTCTTTCATCTCCCAAAGACAGCTGGGCTCACACGTGCTCACAGTGGCTCCGTGGGGACATCCCAGAGCTCCCCAAGGGCTGAGGAGCCCTTTGGGCACTGGCACTCCCTGGGGTTCCATGGGGACACCCCGGGGCTCTCTCTGTGTTCCTGAGGAACAGGCAGGGCCAGGGCAATGCCAAGGCCTCCAGGGGAACATCCCAGCAATCTCCACGCTGCTGAGGAGCCACAGCATCACAGCAACTCACAGGCCATCCACAGGGACATGAGAGGGAGCTCTCTGCTGCTGCTGCTGCACAGTGGGGATGTCACAGACACTCACACTGAGCCCCTGCAGACATTCCAGGAGTTTCCATGTGGCTGAACAGCTGTGATGTCCCAGGCACTCACAGTGGCTCCATGGTGACATCCCCAGGGTCTCCAAGGCTGCCAAAGAACCATGAGGTGCCGTGCTGTCCCAGGGACTCCATGGGGACATGGCAGAGCTCTCCCTGTTCCAAAAGAACTCTGAGCTCCCAGGTGCTCCCAGGAGGGAGCCAGAGGCACATCTCAGGAGGCTGCAGCTGCTCAGAAGCCCTGGGGGCACAGGCACTGCCAGGGCCTCCGTGCTGCCAGCCCAGGGCTCTCCACGCTGCTCAAGACATGGCATGGCACAGGCACTGCAACAGCCCTGCAAGAATCAGGGCAAAGCTCTCAGCAAAGAAAGATTGCAGAGCAAAGCCACAGCAGGACAAGGTTCCTGGCCAAGCTGCACTCTGCAACTTCCCTGAGGCTTAAGGCACAGCCAGGGAAAGCAACAATGCAAAATGCAGAGTCAGTCAATCCAAAATGGAACAAAATGAAAACTCTCTGTCTGTGAGTGTTTGTGTGTTTGTGAAGATGATATCAAGAGAAAGGATCCAAAGGACCTGGCCTAAAGGCTCCAGAGCACTTCACTTCACAGCACTGCAGCTTAGCAGCAATGAAAATTAGAAATTCAACTTCACTATTTAGCAGTAGAATAACACCTCAGAGCTTTTCAACTTAATCACACTTCAACCCAACAAGATTTCACTCAGAACTGAACTCAAACCCAGCATCTCAGAAAAGGACTCCCAAAGCATTGACCATCTCTCAGGAGGAACTTTTCACTTCCAGGCAGAACTGACTTCCAATTCTAAAGCACTTCAGACTCCAGCAGAGCAGCCCCTCTCCCACATCCCAGCCAGGACAGGCACACCTGCACACACACAAGGACACAAAGAATCCTTTAAAGGCACCTCTGAAAAATTCCCATTCAAGGATTTGAAATATCCCTTCAGATGCTTTGGCATCTCCACACCAAAGGGAAAAGGCCTCCAGCAGTGGGGGCATTGGCAGCCCAGGAGCCGTCACCCTTTGGGGATCCCCTGAGTGCAGCAAACGGGAGAATTCCCAGCTCACAGAGGCCCCACTGCCAGGGACTTTGCTGCTCACTGCTGCTGCAGCCCAGCACAGCTCCAAGGGGCTCCTTGGGCACCCCTGTTCACAGGGCCCCCAGGGATGGCCTTTAGCACTGCAAGGTTCCATCCTGGCCCCGTTTTCCATCGGCAGCAGCTTTCTCTGAGAGTGTGAGAAGGAGAATGTGATGCCATTCTGGCAACAACAAATTTCAAAGTCAATCCTACAAGGAAAAAATTCAGGAGTGCATTGGAACACAGCAGTTCCTGGGAGCACACAGCGTTTCTGGGAAGCTCCAGAAGAGCTCAGCCAGGTGGGGTTCATCAAGGGCAAGGACTGACTTCCAATTCTAAAGCACTTCAGACTCCAGCAGAGCAGCCCCTCTCCCACATCCCAGCCAGGACAGGCACACCTGCACCCAGTGTTTCCCATCCCGACAAAAACAAGGTTTCCAAGGCTGGGAAAAGACAGAAACAACAGGAACACACGAGACAGCAGCCCAGGCAGGGAGCACAGCGTGTTTGTGATAAGCTCCAGCAGAGCTGGGCCAAGCTGCAGCTCCTCAAGGCCGAGGCCTCAGCAGCATTTCTCAGCTCCTGCTGGGGCTGAACAAGGGGAGGCCAGGCCAAGGCAGCAGCACAAGGCAGGAGATGCCAGCTGCTCCCAGGCCCTCCATGCTGACAGCCCAGGCCAGCCCAGGCCTCCTCATCCTCCAAACACTGCTCAGCTCACGGCCACTGCCAGCCACAACAGAGGGCTCTGGGTGTGCCACGCAGCCCATTGGGCTCAGGCACTGCCTGGCCTTCCAGAAAGATCTGCCAGCGCTCTCTGTGCTCCTCAGGGACACTGAGGGCAGGGCCAAGCCCAGAGGCTCCATGGGCACAGCCCAGGGCTCTGCCCCCATCTGCCCAAGCAGCCCCAGCTGCCAGGCTGGAACAGGATGGCCCTGGGCACATCAGGGCTGTCTCCAGGCTGCTGAGGGGCCCTGATGTGCCAGCATCTGCCAGGGGCTCCACGCTGACAGCCCAGGGCCCTCCAGGCTGAACAAGAGGGCTCTTGGCACTGATGCTCACCCAGGGGCCACTGGCACATCCCAGGGCTCTCCATGCTCACAGCAACACGGAGCTCACCAGCAATCCCAGGGCTGCCCCTTCTCACAAACAGGAAAAGATTGCCAGGAGACTTTTCCACGAGCTTTATTGCAGCATCAGCCTCATGGCAAGGTGAAGACAATTGGAAGCTGGCAACAGCTCATGTCTTTCAGCAGCAGCCAAAGATCTCTTTCTCACTGGGTGTTTTTAAATTTTTCCAGCCAATAGCAGATTGCTAAAGTTTACAGACAATTGTTCTAGCTAATGACAAAAAGCACCCACACACCTGCTTCAAACAATATGTGCTTGTGTGCTTTCTATTAACAACACACAATACTCCATCATTAAGCTTAAAATTTCTACTATCTACTATCTGCATATTTTTCTGCAGTCTTATGGTTTATTCTAGCCAAGCCAAAAACTCAAACTATTGTTTAATGTCCTTGCTTGTTCTATCGATTTCTTCTCTTCTTTTTGGCTTTGCAGCTGCAGCCAGTTCTGAGTTCTCTGCTCTTTCTGTTTCTGAGGCCTGCTCTCAAAACTTTCTGAAAGTCTTTTTATCTTTACTATTTCCCACAATCTGTCTGTGTGTGTGTTTGTGTTTGTGAAGATGATATCAAGAGAAAGGATCCAAAGGACCTGGCCTAAAGGCTCCAGAGCACTTCACTTCACAGCACTGTAGCTTAGCAGCTATGAAAATTAGAAATTGAATTTCACTATTTAGCAGTGGAATAACACCTCAGAGCTTTTCAACTTAATCACACTTCAACTCAACAAGACTCCACTTAGAACTGAACTCCAACCCAACATCTCAGAAAAGGACTCCCAAAGCATTGACCATCTCTCAGGAGGAACTTTTGACTTCCAGGCAGAACTGACTTCCAATTCTAAAGCACTTCAGACTCCAGCAGAGCAGCCCCTCTCCCACATCCCAGCCAGGACAGGCACACCTGCACACACACAAGGACACAAAGAATCCTTTAAAGGCACCTCTGAAAAATTCCCATTCAAAGATTTGAAATATCCCTTCAGATGCTTTGGCATCTCCTCACCAAAGGGAAAAGGCCTCCAGCAGTGGGGGCATTGGCAGCCCAGGAGCCGTCACCCTTTGGGGATCCCCTGAGTGCAGCAAACGGGAGAATTCCCAGCTCACAGAGGCCCCAGTGCCAGGGACTTTGCTGCTCACTGCTGCTGCAGCCCAGCACAGCTCCAAGGGGCTCCTTGGGCACCCCTGTTCACAGGGCCCCCAGGGATGGCCTTTAGCACTGCAAGGTTCCATCCTGGCCCCGTTTTCCATCGGCAGCAGCTTCCTCTGAGAGTGTGAGAAGGAGAATGTGATGCCATTCTGGCAACAACAAATTTCAAAGTCAATCCTACAAGGAAAAAATTCAGGAGTGCATTGGAACACAGCAGTTCCTGGGAGCACACAGCGTTTCTGGGAAGCTCCAGAAGAGCTCAGCCAGGTGGGGTTCATCAAGGGCAAGGCCCAGCCAGGATTTCTCAGCTCATGGTGAGGCCTGAGAAAGGGGATGTGGGGATGCACCAGCACAAGCAGTGAGATCACACCTGCTCACAGGCCCCCCATGGGGACATGCAATGTCACCCTGGGGCTCTTTCATCTCCCAAAGACAGCTGGGCTCACACGTGCTCACAGTGGCTCCGTGGGGACATCCCAGAGCTCCCCAAGGGCTGAGGAGCCCTTTGGGCACTGGCACTCCCTGGGGTTCCATGGGGACACCCCGGGGCTCTCTCTGTGTTCCTGAGGAACAGGCAGGGCCAGGGCAATGCCAAGGCCTCCAGGGGAACACCCAGCAATCTCCACGCTGCTGAGGAGCCACAGCATCACAGCAACTCACAGGCCATCCACAGGGACATGAGAGGGGGCTCTCTGCTGCTGCTGCTGCTGCACAGTGGGGATGTCACAGACACTCACACTGAGCCCCTGCACACATTCCAGGAGTTTCCATGTGGCTGAACAGCTGTGATGTCCCAGGCACTCACAGTGGCTCCATGGTGACATCCCCAGGGTCTCCAAGGCTGCCAAAGAACCGTGAGGTGCCGTGCTGTCCCAGGGACTCCATGGGGACATGGCAGAGCTCTCCCTGTTCCAAAAGAACTCTGAGCTCCCAGGTGCTCCCAGGAGGGAGCCAGAGGCACATCTCAGGAGGCTGCAGCTGCTCAGAAGCCCTGGGGGCACAGGCACTGCCAGGGCCTCCGTGCTGCCAGCCCAGGGCTCTCCACGCTGCTCAAGACATGGCATGGCACAGGCACTGCAACAGCCCTGCAAGAATCAGGGCAAAGCTCTCAGCAAAGAAAGATTGCAGAGCAAAGCCACAGCAGGACAAGGTTCCTGGCCAAGCTGCACTCTGCAACTTCCCTGAGGCTTAAGGCACAGCCAGGGAAAGCAACAATCCAAAATGCACAGTCTGTCAATCCAAAATGCAGATTCAGTCAATGCAAAATGAAAAAGAAATTAAAATTGTCAGTCTGACAGTGTTTGTTTGTGTGTTTGTGAAGATGATGTCAAGAGAAAGGATCCAAAGGACCTGGCCTAAAGGCTGCAGAGCACTTCACTTCACAGCACTGCATCTCAGCAGCAATGAAAATTAGAAATTCATCTTCACTATTTAGCAGTGGAATAACAACTCAGAGCTTTTCAACTTAATCACACTTCAACTCAACAAGACTCCACTCAGAACTGAACTCCAACCCAACATCTCAGAAAAGGACTCCCAAAGCATTGACCATCTCTCAGCAGGAACTTTTCACTTCCAGGCAGAACTGACTTCCAATTCTAAAGCACTTCAGACTCCAGCAGAGCAGCCCCTCTCCCACATCCCAGCCAGGACAGGCACACCTGCACCCAGTGTTTCCCATCCCGACAAAAACAAGGTTTCCAAGGCTGGGAAAAGACAGAAACAACAGGAACACACGAGACAGCAGCCCAGGCAGGGAGCACAGCGTGTTTGTGATAAGCTCCAGCAGAGCTGGGCCAAGCTGCAGCTCCTCAAGGCCGAGGCCTCAGCAGCATTTCTCAGCTCCTGCTGGGGCTGAACAAGGGGAGGCCAGGCCAAGGCAGCAGCACAAGGCAGGAGATGCCAGCTGCTCCCAGGCCCTCCATGCTGACAGCCCAGGCCAGCCCAGGCCTCCTCATCCTCCAAACACTGCTCAGCTCACGGCCACTGCCAGCCACAACAGAGGGCTCTGGCTGTGCCACGCAGCCCATTGGGCTCAGGCACTGCCTGGCCTTCCAGAAAGATCTGCCAGCGCTCTCTGTGCTCCTCAGGGACACTGAGGGCAGGGCCAAGCCCAGAGGCTCCATGGGCACAGCCCAGGGCTCTCCCCCCATCTGCCCAAGCAGCCCCAGCTGCCAGGCTGGAACAGGATGGCCCTGGGCACATCAGGGCTGTCTCCAGGCTGCTGAGGGGCCCTGATGTGCCAGCATCTGCCAGGGCCTCCACGCTGACAGCCCAGGGCCCTCCAGGCTGAACAAGAGGGCTCTTGGCACTGATGCTCACCCAGGGGCCACTGGCACATCCCAGGGCTCTCCATGCTCACAGCAACACGGAGCTCACCAGCAATCCCAGGGCTGCCCCTTCTCACAAACAGGAAAAGATTGCCAGGAGACTTTTCCACGAGCTTTATTGCAGCATCAGCCTCATGACAAGGTGAAGACAATTGGAAGATGCCAACAGCTCACATCTTTCAGCAGCAGCCAAAGATCTCTTTCTCACTGGGTGTTTTAAAATTTTTCCAGCCAATAGCAGATTGCTAAAGCTTGCAGACAATTGTTCTAGCTAATGACAAAAAGCACCCACACACCTGCTTCAAACAATATGTGCTTGTGTGCTTTTTATTAACAATTCATAATACTCCATCAATAAGCTTAAAATTTCTACTATCTTGCTGTGCATATATTTCTGCAGTCTTATGGTTTATTCTAGCCAAGGCCAAAAACTCAAACTATTGTTTAATGTCCTTGCTTGTTCTATCGATTTCTTCTCTTCTTTCTGGCTTTGCAGCTGCAGCCAGTTCTGAGTTCTCTGCTCTTTCTGTTTCTGAGGCCTGCTCTCAAAACTTTCTGAAAATCTTATTATCTTTACTATTTCCCACAATCTGTCTCTGTGTGCGTTTGTGTTTGTGAAGATGATATCAAGAGAAAGGATCCAAAGGACCTGGCCTGAAAGCTCCAGAGCACTTCACTTCACAGCACTGCAGCTCAGCAGGAATGAAAATTAGAAATTGAATTTCACTATTTAGCAGTGGAATAACACCTCAGAGCTTTTCAACTTAATCACACTTCAAATCAACAAGACTCCACTCAGAACTGAACTCCAACCCAACATCTCAGAAAAGGACTCCCAAAGCATTGACCATCTCTCAGGAGGAACTTTTCACTTCCAGGCAGAACTGACTTCCAATTCTAAAGCACTTCAGACTCCAGCAGAGCAGCCCCTCTCCCACATCCCAGCCAGGACAGGCACACCTGCACACACACAAGGACACAAAGAATCCTTTTAAAGGCACCTCTGAAAAATTCCCATTCAAGGATTTGAAATATCCCTTCAGATGCTTTGGCATCTCCTCACCAAAGGGAAAAGGCCTCCAGCAGTGGGGGCATTGGCAGCCCAGGAGCCGTCACCCTTTGGGGATCCCCTGAGTGCAGCAAACGGGAGAATTCCCAGCTCACAGAGGCCCCACTGCCAGGGACTTTGCTGCTCACTGCTGCTGCAGCCCAGCACAGCTCCAAGGGGCTCCTTGGGCACCCCTGTTCACAGGGCCCCCAGGGATGGCCTTTAGCACTGCAAGGTTCCATCCTGGCCCCGTTTTCCATCGGCAGCAGCTTTCTCTGAGAGTGTGAGAAGGAGAATGTGATGCCATTCTGGCAACAACAAATTTCAAAGTCAATCCTACAAGGAAAAAATTCAGGAGTGCTTTGGAACACAGCAGTTCCTGGGAGCACACAGCGTTTCTGGGAAGCTCCAGAAGAGCTCAGCCAGGTGGGGTTCATCAAGGGCAAGGCCCAGCCAGGATTTCTCAGCTCATGGTGAGGCCTGAGAAAGGGGATGTGGGGATGCACCAGCACAAGCAGTGAGATCACACCTGCTCACAGGCCCCCCATGGGGACATCCAATGTCACCCTGGGGCTCTTTCATCTCCCAAAGACAGCTGGGCTCACACGTGCTCACAGTGGCTCCGTGGGGACATCCCAGAGCTCCCCAAGGGCTGAGGAGCCCTTTGGGCACTGGCACTCCCTGGGGTTCCATGGGGACACCCCGGGGCTCTCTCTGTGTTCCTGAGGAACAGGCAGGGCCAGGGCAATGCCAAGGCCTCCAGGGGAACATCCCAGCAATCTCCACGCTGCTGAGGAGCCACAGCATCACAGCAACTCACAGGCCATGCACAGGGACATGAGAGGGGGCTCTCTGCTGCTGCTGCTGCACAGTGGGGATGTCACAGACACTCACACTGAGCCCCTGCACACATTCCAGGAGTTTCCATGGTGCTGAACAGCTGTGATGTCCCAGGCACTCACGGTGGCTCCATGGTGACATCCCCAGGGTCTCCAAGGCTGCCAAAGAACCATGAGGTGCCGTGCTGTCCCAGGGACTCCATGGGGACATGGCAGAGCTCTCCCTGTTCCAAAAGAACTCTGAGCTCCCAGGTGCTCCCAGGAGGGAGCCAGAGGCACATCTCAGGAGGCTGCAGCTGCTCAGAAGCCCTGGGGGCACAGGCACTGCCAGGGCCTCCGTGCTGCCAGCCCAGGGCTCTCCACGCTGCTCAAGACATGGCATGGCACAGGCACTGCAACAGCCCTGCAAGAATCAGGGCAAAGCTCTCAGCAAAGAAAGATTGCAGAGCAAAGCCACAGCAGGACAAGGTTCCTGGCCAAGCTGCACTCTGCAACTTCCCTGAGGCTTAAGGCACAGCCAGGGAAAGCAACAATCCAAAATGCAGAGTCAGTCAATTCAAAATGGAACAAAATGAAAATTATCTGTCTGTCTGTCTGTGTGTGTGTGTGTTTGTGAGGATGATGTCAAGAGAAAGGATCCAAAGGACCTGGCCTAAAGGCTCCAGAGCACTTCACTTCACAGCACTGCAGCTTAGCAGCAATGAAAATTAGAAATTGAATTTCACTATTTAGCAGTGGAATAACACCTCAGAGCTTTTCAACTTAATCACACTTCAACTCAACAAGACTCCACTCAGAACTGAACTGAAACCCAACATCTCAGAAAAGGACTCCCAAAGCATTGACCATCTCTCAGCAGGAACTTTTCACTTCCAGGCAGAACTGACTTCCAATTCTAAAGCACTTCAGACTCCAGCAGAGCAGCCCCTCTCCCACATCCCAGCCAGGACAGGCACACCTGCACCCAGTGTTTCCCATCCCGACAAAAACAAGGTTTCCAAGGCTGGGAAAAGACAGAAACAACAGGAACACACGAGACAGCAGCCCAGGCAGGGAGCACAGCGTGTTTGTGATAAGCTCCAGCAGAGCTGGGCCAAGCTGCAGCTCCTCAAGGCCGAGGCCTCAGCAGCATTTCTCAGCTCCTGCTGGTGCTGAACAAGGGGAGGCCAGGCCAAGGCAGCAGCACAAGGCAGGAGATGCCAGCTGCTCCCAGGCCCTCCATGCTGACAGCCCAGGCCAGCCCGGGCCTCCTCATCCTCCAAACACTGCTCAGCTCACGGCCACTGCCAGCCACAACAGAGGGCTCTGGGTGTGCCCCGCAGCCCATTGGGCTCAGGCACTGCCTGGCCTTCCAGAAAGATCTGCCAGCGCTCTCTGTGCTCCTCAGGGACACTGAGGGCAGGGCCAAGCCCAGAGGCTCCATGGGCACAGCCCAGGGCTCTCCCCCATCTGCCCAAGCAGCCCCAGCTGCCAGGCTGGAACAGGATGGCCCTGGGCACATCAGGGCTGTCTCCAGGCTGCTGAGGGGCCCTGATGTGCCAGCATCTGCCAGGGGCTCCACGCTGACAGCCCAGGGCCCTCCAGGCTGAACAAGAGGGCTCTTGGCACTGATGCTCACCCAGGGGCCACTGGCACATCCCAGGGCTCTCCATGCTCACAGCAACACGGAGCTCACCACCAATCCCAGGGCTGCCCCTTCTCACAAACAGGAAAAGATTGCCAGGAGACTTTTCCACGAGCTTTATTGCAGCATCAGCCTCATGACAAGGTGAAGACAATTGGAAGATGCCAACAGCTCACATCTTTCAGCAGCAGCCAAAGATCTCTTTCTCACTGGGTGTTTTAAAATTTTTTCAGCCAATAGCAGATTGCTAAAGCTTGCAGACAATTGTTCTAGCTATTGACAAAAACACACACACACCTGCTTCAAACAATATGTGCTTGGATGCTTTCTATTAACAACACACAATAGTCCATCATTAAGCTTAAAATTTCTACTATCTTGCTAAGCATATTTTTCTGCACTCTTATGGTTTTTTCTAGCCAAGCCTAAAATCTAAACTATGATTCTATGTCCTTGCTTGTTCTATCATTTTCTTCTCTTCTTTCTGGCTTTGCAGCTGCAGCCAGTTCTGAGTTCTCTGTACTTTCTGTTTTTGAGGCCTGCTCTCAAAACTTTCTGAAAGTCTTATTATCTTTACTATTTCCCACAATCTGTCTGTGTGTGTGTTTGTGTTTGTGAAGATGATGTCAAGAGAAAGGATCCAAAGGACCTGGCCTAAAGGCTCCAGAGCACTTCACTTCACAGCACTGCAGCTTAGCAGCTATGAAAATTAGAAATTGAATTTCACTATTTAGCAGTGGAATAACACCTCAGAGCTTTTCAACTCAACAAGACTCCACTCAGAACTGAACTCAAACCCAGCATCTCAGAAAAGGACTCCCAAAGCATTGACCATCTCTCAGCAGGAACTTTTCACTTCCAGGCAGAACTGACTTCCAATTCTAAAGCACTTCAGACTCCAGCAGAGCAGCCCCTCTCCCACATCCCAGCCAGGACAGGCACACCTGCACCTAGTGTTTTCCATCCCGACAAAAACAAGGTTTCCAAGGCTGGGAAAAGACAAAAACAACAGGAACACAACAGCAGCCCTGGCAGGGAGTACAGTGTGTTTGTGATAAACACATTCCAGGGTTCTCCCCCCACCTGCCAAAGCAGCCCTAGCTGCCAGGCTGGAACACGATGAGCATCATGACATCAGTTCTGTCTCTAGGCTAGTGATATTTACAGAGAAAGGGATTAACCCAAATGCAGCCTTGTCCTGGGCACTTTAGGAGCTCATTTGCCAATTCTTTTGGTCACTCTCAGCACCTTCATTCAGGGGCAGGAGCCACAAGGAGTTTTAGCAGTATTCAAACCCCAAACAACACACTGTTCCCCCTCTCAATCTACAATGAGAGCTTTGTAAATAGGAGATTTTCCTAGTGCCTTGACCACATTCCAAGGCAAAGCATCCTGCTACAACCTCCAAGAGGTCACCAGAGTGCTAAGGAGCAGGGACAGCAAAGGCACTCTCAGGCTTTCATCCTTACACCCTAGGCAGTTACAGGTTTCCAAACATACCTGAGCTCACCTGCATTCACAGGGCTTCCATGGGGGCATGCCAGGGCTCTCTGGAGATGATGAAGACCCGGTGTTCTCATTCAGTGGGTACATCCAAGGTGACTTTAGTGAGTTATGGCATTCCTGTGTCACAGCCACTCACTGGGATTCCAGGAGGACATTCCAGCAGTCTCTGTGTGACAGCGATGGAAGAGATGGGACTGATTGCTTGGATGCAAAAAGTCGGTTTATTGATCACAAAGCTTCAGTATATAAACCTTTTCAGCTGTAACTAAAAATAGCTGCTTGCTTAAGCAATAATTACTATAGCACCCATATCTTATTTTTCTTAATAACATTCCTTAACTATAAGGTAGCACAGACCCTCACAGACATATATGGACTTTCCTACCAAAGTACACCCAAGCACACTGTTATTTCTTGCTTCTTTTTTCAGGGTTCTGCTCTAAGCTGCCAGGGCTTATGGCCTACCAGTGCTAACATGTCCACTTGTCATGAGCTGAGCAATAATTGAAGTTCTGCTCTTTAGCTGTGATCCCACATCTGTGCTCCTAAAGAACACTGAGGGCTCAAACAACCCCAGGGGCTCCATGGGGACATCTCAGGAGTCTCCAATTGCAAACCGCACAGCCCATAACAGGATCTCTGCGGTGACACTCCCTGTGTCTCAAGGCTGCGAAGGAGCCGGGAAGCCACAGGCACTGACAGGAGCTCAGTGGTGACATCCCAGGGGGCTCTTGGCTTACTAAAGAGATGTGATGGCATCAGGAAACCATCAGCAGCCAGCTCGGGCTGGACGCTCGAGGTCTCCTCTGCCCCGGAGATGTACCATTCCCCTAAATCGTACTCCTTTCTTTTTCACCATCAGGCCCTAACAGATTTTTTTTTTTTTTTCTGTTGCACCCACAGCACCCCCGCCATGAGCCGCCTCCCTCCGCCCCGTCCGCGCCGCCACGCCCCCGCTGCCCCTCAGAGCCCTCACAGCCCCACACGCAGCCCGGCTGAGGGGATCGGGGCAGGGCGGCGCAGCCCGGCTGAGGGTACAGCCCCACACGCAGCCCGGCTGAGGGGATCGGGGCCGGGCGGCGCAGCCCGGCTGAGGGCACAGCCCCACACACAGCCCGGCTGAGGGCACAGCCCCACACGCAGCCCGGCTGAGGGGATCGGGGCCGGGCGGCGCAGGGCACAGCCCCGCACGCAGCCCCGCTGAGGGCACAGCTCCACACGCAGCCCCGCTGAGGGCACAGCTCCACACGCAGCCCCGCTGAGGGCATAGCTCCGCACGCCGCCCGGCTGAGGGCACAGCCCGGCTGAGGGCACAGCCCCACACGCAGCCCGGCTGAGGGGATCGGAGCCGGTCGGCGCATCCCGACCCGCAGCCACCGGTGCCGCCCCGAACTCCGCCGTTCTCCGCAAGAGCGCGGGGCCGGGCGCCCTTTGCCGGCTGTCGGCTTTGGTTCTGCACTGGAAGAGGAGGTAATTTTGTGTTTCTGTTGCGGGGCGTTTTCTTTTTCGGCGCGGCAGGCGGAGGTGCGGGTATGGATAGAAGTCGTAGAGGGAGGACGCGCTATCTATTTCCCTTTCCCACCACCCCCCCTGCCGCCGCTTTTTCTTCGGGATTTCTTTTTTTTTCCCTTCTGTTTTCCCCTCGCTCCCAGCCCTCCCCGCTGAGGGCGGGCGGTGGCGCGGAGCACCACGGGAAAGGCTTTTCTCGCCGCCGCCTGGGGTCCCCACGCGCGGGTGGCGGCGGCGGCCGGGAGAGGAAGAGGCTGCGCGGGGGCAGCGAGCGCCTGGGGCCAGCAGGGGAGCCGGGTACGGGTGAGGCTGAGCACGGGCTGCGGGTGGCGGCGGGGGCTGCGTGGTGTCTCTTTGGGAAGGAGATTTCTGTGCGGGTCGCTTGGAGTCTTGTTTTATGGTGGTCTTCAGCCCGCGGCGGGGCGAGGGAGTGATGCAGAAATGAAGGCGGGAGGCGGGGCAGGGGCACGGCGAGTCTAGAGAGCCGAGCCCCTGGCTTAGAGATCTCACCTGCTGCCTGTCCGTGCATGGGGCGGGGGCAGGAACTCCGGCGGCTCCTGAAGACTTTGTCCTCTCTCCCCGGGAGCCCTGGGCCGTGGTGAGGGGCAGTGGCGGTTGTGAGGGTGACTGAGAGGGAAGGAAGGTTAAAGAGCCTTGGGATGTCACCATGGAGTACCTGTGAGTGCTCTTGACCTCTCTTCAGCAGCCCAGAGTCTTCTAGGATGTGACCATGGAGTGCCTGTTACTGCCAGTGACCTCCTGGCTCCTTAGAAGCCCCAGTGAGACCTGCGATGTCACCATGGAAGCCCTGTGAGTGCAGGTGAGCTCAGGGCTCTTTAGAAACCTGTCTCCCTCAGGGATGAGAGGATGGAAGCCTTGGGAGGGCCTTTGATCTCACTGCTTTTCAGCAGTTTAGAGAAATCTGGGATGTCACCATGGAGGTATTGTCACTGCCAGTGACATCAGGGTTCTTTAGTAGCCTAGAGACACATGGGGTGTCAGCACAGAGCTGCTGTCATTGCCTGTGACCTCACTGTTCTTTAGAAGCACAGGAGATGCTGGCATGTCACTCTGGAACCCCTCAGAGTGGCTGTGACAAAGTAGTTCTTTAGCAGCCTGGAGACCCCTGGGATGTCCCCCTGCAGTCCCTGTAACAGCGTGTGACCTCATGGTTCTTTTGCAGCCTTCGACACCTTTGGAGAACGTCGCTGCAGATTCTGTGAGTGCCTGTGACTTTACAGCTTTTTAGCAGCATGGGGATTTCTAGGATGTCACCGTGGAACCCCTGTGAGTGCCTGTGACTTTACAGCTTTTTAGCAGCATGGAGACTTCTAGGATGTCACCGTGGAACCCCTGTGAGTGCCCGTGACATCACGGCTGCTTCGCAGCCTGGAGACACTTGTGATGTTGCCACTGAGACCTTGTGACAGCTTATGAGGTCAGTGTGATTTGGCAAATGGGAGACTCCTGGGATGTCCCCATGGAGCCCCTAGGATTGCCCATGACCTCAGTGTTCTTGAGGAGCTTGGAGACCTCTGGGATGTCACCATAGAACCTCAGTGAGTGCCTGTGCCAAGTGGGCTCCTTAATATGTAGAGACACCTCTGTTGTCCTCATGGACACTGGTGACTGCCTGGGACCTCCCAGGTTTTTGGAAGGTGAAAGAGCTCTGGGATGTCACCATGGAGTCACTGTGGCCTCCTGTGACCTCATTGCTCTTCAGCAGCCCAGAGAGACTTGAGATGTCACCATGGACACCCTGTGCCTGTTTGTGATCTCTCTACTTTTGAGCAGGCTGGAGACAACTCTGATGTCACCATAGACTGGAGTGGGGGTGTGGTGGTTCAGGGGGGTGAGGGAGGGGGGGAAGAAAGTGTGGCAGGGCTCACTGGGAGCCACTCAGGCACTGAGTGGACAGGGACAGCACCAGAACCCAGGCCTGGGAAACACTGGTATCCCCCACTGCCCAAGTCTGGTCACAGGAAGCAGATCTGCCCTCTCCTGGCATGGGAGGCCAAGTCACCCCACTGGAGCAGGGGACCAGGTGTGCCCCGTGTCCCCAGCATGCCAAGTCTGGTCACAGAAGGCCAGGTGTACCCACTGGGGTCCCAGACATGGTGTGCCTGCTGCTGGCATGGGAGGCCTTCCCACCTCTACCTGGGAGGCCAGGTCTGCTCACCAAAATGATCGGAGTAGTGGTATTTTATCAACGGCTGGGACACCAGCGGGGGTCATCCCACACTGTTGAGAGTGCACCAGGCTCGATGGGGTGTTCTTTCCCCACTGATTGCACCAAGCCCCTTCCCTTGGCTGTGGTTTCACTGGATAGTAGGTTGGGACTGTGGGAATCTCATTCATTCATTCATTAATGTCACTAATTAGATGATGAAGCATTTGGCTATTTATTGAGCATGTATTTTCATATATGTTCTTTTTTTGGGTTAAGTATAGGTGGCCTATCCACCTTAGTCCAAATCAACGGAATTGTCTCAAATGTGGGTGAAACAATGCTACATCCTTGGAAGAAATGTGTTGTTCCCACTGTCCTTATGTACCATCCAGCTTTTAACCTTTTTTGTTTTTTTAAATTAGCATAATAATGACTCTATGCAACCAAGTCAGCCTTGCTTCCAATACGAGCAGTATGAGGTAAAGAGTGCTCAGGCCAGTACTGGGACAATTCTCCCCTGCCTTATTTTGGAGAGACCTAGGAGTTTATTGTATCCATGGAACCACTTTCCCTGCTCTCCAGTGGGAAAACCCACAAAGGTGATACCTCCTGCATTGGTGAGGTCCTGAATTTGTTTGTGAAAATGTTGATATTTCCTTGCTGTAGTGGGCTGACCCTGTCTGGCTGCCAGGTGCCCACTCAGTCACTCTATCACTCCCTTTCCCTATGGGACAGGGCAGAGAATAAGATGGAGCACAACCAGAAGGATGAGATAAGGCAGTTTTATTACAGTAGAAGAAAGAAATAAGCGGAGATTTGCACGCCCAACAGTTAGGGAAAAAAAAGTCAGCCTCTACTTCCCATCAGCAGCGATGTTCAGACACTTCCTGGGGAGCAGGGCTTCAGCACCTGTAAGAGTTCTTCCAGACTGCAAACATTGAAAACTCACGAATATCCCCCTTCCTCCTCTCTTCCTTAGCTTATATATCTGAGCTGACATCATATGGTGTGGAATATCCTTTTGGCTAATTTGGGTCAGCTGGCCTGGTTGTGTCCCCTCCCAAGATCTTGCCCACTCCCATGACTCCCACTTCCCCTTTGATGGGGGAAGGAATGTCAGAGGGACAGGGCTGCTTGGCAGTAGCCAAAACACTGGTCTGTTACAAACACCCATCTGGCTACCAATGCAAAGCACAGCACTGTAAGGGTTATGAGCTTTACCTTGGTCACACCCTGTACAATCTCTACCCCTTATTCCATACCATTTGTATCATGCTCGGATCCCATATAGTCTATATACTCTCATTACTAGAATCCTTATGCCTTCTCTATACCAAACATACATTTAATTAAATACTATTGCCTGTCCTTTCACATCCCTCCAAGTGGTCTCCATTCCAGCAGGATCAGGATGGGACAAATAGTACACTTGATGGTTGGACACACAGGCATCATTCCTGTTCATCATTGCCTTTTTCTTGCTCCTTGCCAAAATTTGTTCTTTGTCAGTTCATGTCCCCTCCTGCTACTTTACCTCCTGTAACATACAACTTATGCTACAGCTTATTCTTTCCCCATGGTTAAATCTCCTTGAGGTACACACCAGGTCTCCCCATCCTCCTGAATCACCCACCAAGTACACCCAGGTCCTTGGGCAAAGATGATCCCACAAATGGGTTTGCCTTTTCCCATGGGGGAAGAAATCCACACTGATTTCCTCACCCACTTCCCTGTGTGTAATGCAGGAACCTTGTCTCCTTCCACAGTGTCTAAGGGCTTCGTTTGGGTAGGACCAGGGCAGTTAGCAGATCCCCTAGTATTGACTAGCCAAGTGGCTTCTGCCTAGTTCACATCCCAGTGCTTCCATGTCCCATTACCTAATACCCTGAACATAGTTTTTGGCATCCTGTTATATCTTTTAATCTTCCCAGAGGCCTGTGGATGGTAGGGAATGTGATATATCCACTTAATGCCATGCCTCTTTGCCCAGGAATTTATAAGATTATTTCAAAAATGAGTCCCATTGTCCTGCTCAATTCTATCTGGGATTCCATGTCACCACAAAATGTGTCTTTCAAGACTTGAAATTTTGTTCTGGGCAGTGGCATGGTTTACTGGGTACATTTCCAGCCAGCCAGTTGTGGCCTCTATGGTGGTAAGGATATAACTCTTGCCATGTTGTGTTCATGTAATCAATTTGTCAGGCTTCACCATACTGGAAACCCAGCCCCTGCCCTCCACTCCAAAGAGGCTTCACTCATGTGGCTCGCTTGATGGCAATGCATGTTTCACACTGATTTTCACACTGAAAATTCTTTCATTTTCGGGTAACCTGTGATATGGTAATGCATCTTGGGGACTAGTCACCTTCTCAGGCAATGCTCCAAAATCTCTGGCATCTGGCCAACCCAAAATCTCTTCTAAGATTCCTGGGAAATTAGGGTTTTCCCATTTGAGCTCGTTATGTAATTAATGCTTCCCACTTACTCTAGGTAGCACTGGCTGCATGATGCTCTGGATGCATTTGAGGAAATGTTTCCTTTGAACATCCAGTGTAGGATGAGCAATTGTGGTGCCAAAACTGACCTGAAAGAGAGACTGGACAGAGCTAGAGAATAAAGTAGGTATTTATTAAAAGGCCTCCAGGATCCACCTTGGGCAAGACAGGAGCCTGACCAAGGCTGTACCCAGGGTGGACTAAGAATGGTTACAAAAATGGCTGACTGGCCACAAGATCTTCTATTTTTATAAGTTTTGGTCCATTTGCATATTGGGGCTTAATTGTCCAATTACAGCTTCAGGTTGTGAGGTCCCATCCTTCTTGTTTTTTCCTTCAGTCCACCATTGTTAATGCTGTTGGGCTGAAATGGGACCCCCAGAGTTGATCCAAATTCTTTTGGCAATAGGAAGAAAGCAAATTTCACCACTGCAATAGTGCAGCTACCTGTCCAATCTCCTGGAAGCTTTGTGTATGCTGTGTCTCCACAGATCCACAATAGATGCTATGGTGCTACTCGAAAAGCATCATTGGTTTCTATGGGGTGTTGCCTTGGGAGGGCTAACCTGAAACAGAGGCTGGGCAAAACTAGAGAATAAAGTCAGGATTTATTAAGAGGTCTCCAGGATCCACCCTGGGCATTACAGAAGCCTACACAAGGCTGCACCCAGGGTGGGCTGAAAGTGGTAACAAAATGGTCACGAGATTTCACTATTTTATAAGTTTAGGTCTATTTGCATATTGGGATCCAATTGTCTAATTACAGCCCCAGGCCATGAGGTCCCATCTTTCTTGTTCCACCCCTCAGTCTATTGTTGTGTTCTTGGGCTGAAAGTTGTCCTCGGTCTTGCAGCAGAAATGGATTTGTTTTGTCTAACAGCTCCGTAGAGGGATCTTAATATGGCTCTTAACATGAGGCTACATCTTTAGGTAGCACAGAATCTGAAAATATAAAAGCTAAGGCATCATTTCTCCCCTTTAGAGGCTTGTCCTTGTCGAGTCTCTACTCTAAATATCTACTAGTAGTAGGTATTTAATACTGAGTAAGTATTTAACAAAAATCAACAGCTAATTTTTGACTATGATAAAAGTTTAATAATCTACTAACAGTAAACATATAATAACAGATAAATATCTAACAACAATAATAAACACTAGTAATCAGCTTTTTAACAGTAGTAAGGTACAGTTAAGCATTATACTAAGGAGAATAATGATGATCATGTGCAGTTCTACAGACACAAAGGAGAAATCATTTAAGGCATGGTTTTATCTGCATCAGTCTCTGTATTCACAGTTGTTTTAGGAGCAGAAGCTTTCTTAACTCTAGAATAGTGAATCTAGGGTCTTTTGCTGGCAAGTTTGACTGCAGTCAGAGTGGTCAGCAGGACTTGGAATGATCTTCTCTATCTGGCTTGTAGAGGATCACTGTCTCACTATTTAACATAGACAGTCTCTAGGCTGAAAGGGATGTGCAGGCCTGTCAAGCCCTATGGGTCTGGACAGCACAATGTGAGCTTGGAGCTTCTGCAAAGTAGAACTTAAAGCTATCAGATGTCTCTGTAAATCAAGTTTTCCTTTCATGTGAATTTCACTTGGAATATGCGGGATCTGATATGGTCTGCTGTATAGGATTTCATAGGGACTGATGTTATCCCTCCGCCTTGGTTGTGTGTGAATTCTCAGTAAAGCTGTGGGCAAAGTTTGAGCTCATGTCATTGAGGTTTCTTGACAAATCTTGCTAATTTGTGTTTTGAGTGTCTTATTCATACATTTGACTCTACTACTGGCTTGGGGTCTGTAGGGTGCATGCAGATCTCAAGTAATTCTCAAAATCTGGCTAACTTCTTTAACTACTGTTGCAACAAAGTGTGGTCCTTATCTGATGATATTCCCAAGGGAACCCTGAACCGTGGAATTATGTGGTTGAGCAAAACTTCCACCACTTTTTTGGCTGTGTTAGTGTGACAGGGGTAAGCTTCTGGTTATCTACTGAAGGTGCCAACTAACACTAGTATGTACCTGTATCTTTCTCTGCGTGGTAACTCCTCAAAGTCTACTTGCTAGTAATCTCTAGGAAGATCTTCTGCCTTTGTTACTCTTGATACAACTCTTTTCTTTGTGTCTGGATTGTTTTTGCAGCAGATTTCGCACTTGCTCGCTACAGACTGTATAATATCAGCCATTCTTTTTCTTATTACTGCCTTTTTCAGATGTTTCAGAGGGTTTTCGGTCTCAAAATGTGTGTTTTCCTAAGGAAATCCAACAGTCATTACAACTTATAACAAGCAACAACACAAACTCATGGAACACTGCTACAACAACTCTGCAACTGGGGAAAATTTTTAACAGGGGACAACTACACTGGAAAAAACCACATACAGCAGTGCTGCTGCCTCTTCTTGTCTCTTACTGGGCAGAAGCTTTCTTTTTAAAGGTTAATTTCAAAGTCTCCGGATTTCTGGTTACTGTCCACTGAGGAGATTTGGCTGCTGACCTGGGATAGTCTTGTCTCGGATCAGGGGGCGTTACTGGCCCTTTTACTCTCGTGTTGTGTGTCCATCCTTTTTCTCGTGTCCTCACTGCAGTGTTTGTGGTAAGGAGGACCTGAAAAGGGCCTTCATACTTAGGGGTCAGTGGAGCAACATCCCATGATTTAATCAACACCCAGTCCTCTGGATTGATCTCATGGACTTTCACATCTAACTGGGAAGTTTGAGGGAGGTATCCTCTTTTTCCTAAGTTCTCTAAAGTCTTTTCTATAACTTCTAAGTATTTCTGGGTGGCAGCTTCTCCATCCAAATAAGTCCCAACACAGGAGAGGTTGTAAGAAAGGGGAGCCCAAACATCGTCTCTATATCAGCTCGGGGCCTTGTCTGGATTCGCAGGATGGCTAGGGGGAAACACTTCAGCCAATTCATTTTTGTTTCTTCAAGTAATTCAGTGAGCACATTTTTTAAAGTTTTATTCATGCACTCTACCGGAGCTTTGGGGGTGCCAGAATGTGTAGCTTCCATTTCATCCTCAATTTTTCAGTGACCTGTTGCAACACTTCTGCAGTAAAGTGTGGGCCTCCGTCTGAGTCTGTATGATTTACTAACCCATACTGTGGAATAATGTTTTCTAAAATGATTTTAGCTACTACTTGGGCAGTTTCTTTTTTGGTAGGAAAAGCCTCCACCCAGTGGGTCAAGTGGTCAGCTATGACTAAGAGGTGTTTGTAGCCCTGCAGTGAGGGCATTTCTGTGAAATCTATTTGTGTACTTTGGAATGGTCTTTTGGCTAATTCTCTCCCTCCCAGTTCAGCTTTCCTCATCGCTTTTTGATTGACTTTTTGACAAATTACACAGCCCTTAGTGATAGCTTTAGCTAAACTATACACTCCTAAGCATAAGTTCTCTCTTAAGAAATGATCACATAGTCCTTGCACACCCCAGTGTGTTGACTCGTGTAGTATTTTCCTGGCTAATGGTTCATTTTGAAACTGGCACCCATCAGGGGTGAACCACTTTCCCGCCTCCCCTGGGTGTAATTTCAGTTCTTCAGTTGCTCTCATCTCCTTGGCACTAAAGATGGGCTCTCCCCTCTCTTCTCCAGATGTCTCTCCTAGCTTGTGGATTTTCACCGGATTGCCTGGTCTTAGCGCTGCCTCTTTCACTGTTTGGTCAGCTAATTCTCATGAATTTAAAGGAAAGGAAACTCTTTCCTTTAGAATTTATATAGCCTCTCTCTTCCCAGATCTTCCCAAACGAATGAACTACTCCAAATGCATACCGTGAGTCAGTGTAAATTGTTCCTGAATTTTTCTCAAGCAGTTCCAGTCCTCTTTTTAGGGCGTATAACTCACAACTTTGGGCTGACCAGTTTTGTGGCAGTTTTTCTGTTTCTATCACTTCCATGGCTCTCCTATCTACAGCTGCATAACCTGAACCTCTCTTCCCATCTATCATCCTAGAGAATCCATCATATCACTGGCCCATAGGGCAAAGGTGTGTCCTCTAAATCTTCTCTTTTTTCTGTAATACTATGAGCTCAATACAGTCACGTCACATGACTCGACAATGTCATGAGCCTCAGTTGGTGTCAACTGAAATTGTTTCTGCAGGGTATGTGGGTTTTGGTGGAAAAACCCATGCCTTTGCCTGTGCAGGTGTGTCAGGCTGAGGTGCTACCCATGCTGGGTTAGCCAACTTGTCAGCCCTTGTGTTACCTTCCGCTACAAACCCTGGCAAATTGGTGGGATTCCTTGTGTGCAGAACATGGTATAGGTGAACCTGGGCCTGAATGGCACACCACAAGGTCTTCAGTAAATGAAACAAGGCGGAATTACTGACCTCCTTCAAAACTGAATAACCCAACCACTTTGCCATGTCGGCCACATAGGCAGAATCCGTGACCAAATTGAAAGGTTCCTGGGAAAATTTTTCGAATGCCATGACTGTCATGATCCAAGCAGGAATTATGACAGGTTCATGTGATCTCAGAGTGCAAGAACTACTCGAGGGGACAATAGTTTAATCACACAACAAATGCACCTTTATTGAGTGCCAACAACACTTGCGATAGAGGGAATGAGAAAGGAAAAATAGGATACAGAGAGAGGAAGGGGGGGCAGGGGGATATATAGCTACCGATGGCATAGCGACGTTCTTCTGATGGTGCACCAATGGGGCTGTCGTCTTCACTGTGGGGAGATCTTGAAGTGTGAGTTGCAGAAGGGCAGCTTTTATAGTCATCTCAGAAGTGGGGGGCACCCGAGAGTCATTGTGATGAGGCCTGTTGCTCTGGGAACCAGGGGCAACCATTCAGACTCAGATCAGGCAGGTTTGGGACAAGCAGGTCTGGGCTTAGCTGCTGGTAAGCACAGGCTGTCCAACTGTCTGTTGTCTTCATAAAGGTTGCCATAGGAGCCAGCTCCAGTTCAGTGGACATATCTGCAGTTCAATGCTTGACAAACACATACTGTGGCTTAGGGCCAAGCCCCTTGCACACAATCCCTTCCTTAACAGGGGTCCTTGATGAAGGGTTGTGATGCAAAACCTTTGAGCCCCGACTCTTACATAGGACCACAGCCTTTAACTCAACCAGTTGGGCTGACCCATCCTCCTGACCTTCCAAAACCTGCCACTCACATCCATCCTCCCAGGTAACAATGGCCTTTCCTGTTTTCCCTGAACTGTCAGTGAAGACGGTGGGTCCTTGCGCTGGTTCCTTTGGACCGCAAAGAAATTTCCGTTTCTTTCGCCACTTGCAGTAGCTTGTGGCTGGGCAGGTGATAAGTGATCTGCCCTGAGAAGTTTTCCAGAGCACACTGCATAGTAACACTGTTTGCAAGACTCCAGTCAAAGTTTTCCCACTCAGCTGATTATGATCTTTGCGGGATCTGCCCCCATCAACTGCAAACACTGTTGCCGGCATTTGATTATCAATCGAGCAATCAGCTCAGATAATGGGGTTACCGTCTTCTGCGGCTGGTGGGGCAGGAAGACCCATTCCAAGATGTGCAAGGGATCAGACCATTTGTCATTCCATTGGCCAATGATACCTGTAGGATGTAAATCCAGAGCAGTGATGAACACAGTGATATCAACGGAGGGGTCAATGCGGTACACTTAGCAAGCAGAAACAGCTTGCTGAACCTCCTCCAGCACTTGTCGTGCCTCAGGGGTCAATGTTTGAGGTGACTTTAAATCGGTGTCTCCCTTTAACAAATCATAGAGAGGAGACAGTTGTGCATTGGTCAGTCCCAAGTACGGATGCAACCACATGATGACACCTACTGATTTCTGGGTGTCATTCATTATCTTCACCGAATGCCAAAATTGCACCTCCTGGTGTTGGATTGTCCGTTCCAGAATTTTGACCCCCAAATACTCCCAAGGAGGCTGTTGTTGAACCTTTTCTGGAGCCACTAGCAGCCTGTGGGCATGCAAAGCAGCAATCAGCTGAGGCTGTATCCTCAGTAGCTCATCTTGGGTGGGCATAGCCACCAAAATATCGTCCATGTAGTGATAAACATGGGCATCAGGAAACTGCTTGCAAACTCCAAACAAGGCACAGGCTACACACCATTGGCCTATGGCTGGCAAATTTCGCATTCCTTGGGGGAGAACCATCCATTGATACCTCTGTGTGGGGTCAACATTGTTAGTTGCTGGCACCGTGAAGGCAAATTTTTGTCTGTCATCGGGATGTAAAGGAATCGTAAAAAATCAATCCTTCAGATCCACTATGAGATTCAGCCAATCTGCTGGGAGCGTGGTAGGCAATGGCATGCCCACCTGCAACATTCCCATGCTTTCCATCACGGCATTCACTTTCCAGAGGTCTTGTAACAGCCTCTATTTCCCAGACTTCTTTCTAATGCAGGAGTGTTCCAGGGACTGGTAGAAGGCTCCAGATCACCCTGGTCCAACTGCTCCTGCACTAGATTCCGAAGGGCAATGAGCTTTTCTGTAGGGAGGGGCCACTGATTCTCCCAGACAGGTTTGTCCACCAGCCACCGTAAAGGAGGCGTAGGACAGTCTGCGCCCTTCATTGCAGTGGCCCCCATCAAAAATCCGTCCCAATCCGCACCCTGCACGCGGCCAGAACATCCCTCCCCCAGAGGTTAGCCTCAGTCGAAGTAACATGAGGCCGGAGCACTGTCCCTCTGAGTTTGTGATGATTACGGGTTGCTGGCTCACGTAGCACTGCTTCGTTCCTCCCAATCCCACGACAGGCCCCACTGGACTCAAGGTCCACTCAGGGTGGCCAGGCAACAAGAGAGAGGATTGTGGTGTCAGCACCAGTATCAATCAGTCCGTGGAGGCAGATTTTCTGGGGGTGTCACTCTAGGGATGTACAAGTTACACAGCTTCATGGGACGGTTGTTGGTCACAACGGTGGCACTTGAGGCAGCCCAGTGGACCCAGAGCCTCTGGCTCCTCGCGACCAGTCAACTGCCCTGCAAACACAAGACTTGAACAGCACAAGTTGAGCAAGCCGTGTCCCTTCTGGGATAGTGATGGGGGGGTGGATGTGGAAACCATGGCACAGAGTTGCCCCGTGAAATCCGCATCAATGAGTCCCATGTGCGCAATGAAACCCTGAAGGGTGGTACAAGATCTCCTCATAAGGAGAGCACTCATACCGTCACCCAAGGGACCAAAGGCATCCAAAGGGACCTTGTGTACATCGCCTGTCTCTAAGACAACCATTGCTGCTGTGCAGGCATCAACACCTGCTGAGCCGCAGGTGCTGGCTGCAAACTGACTGAGTAGGCCTTCATTGGCTCTGGGGCTTGGAGAGAAGCTTGTGTCTGAGTGCGTCCCCCCGACTACTTTAACAGTGTATTTTCTGGGTTCCTCAAGGCCTGACCGTTAGCGTGAATGGTCGCCTTGCAGGCATTTGACAAATGATTTGGTCTGCCACATCAACAACACAAAAACAAGGGGATTGTGGACTTCTTTGCCTTCTTCCCCTGTTTCTTGCTGGCCTGCACAATCCCTTTCTGCTGCTGTCTGCCCTGAGGCACTGCCCAGACTGGCTGCACAGCAGTGGCTGTAGCAGGCTGCACGGCAGCAACCACAGCAGGCTGCATGGCAGTGACCACAGAAGGCAACTTATGACCCGAAGTGCAGTTTTGCACAGGCCTCTGCCATCTGGTGTTACAGCGATTGGGCGGCGAAGAAGGCACACAGACAGTTTTTCATGATCAGAAGGCTTTTTCTATTTTGAATCTTTGCTCTTTTATAACATGGTCCGCAAAAGAGGCTGTGATTGGTCGGAGAAGGACTGCGTCTCCTCTCCTTTAGCAAAACAACAGGTGACAGAGTTTGTTTTGGGAAATTTGTGTGAGAAGAGCAAGGCTCTCTTTAGTATTTACAAAATAACAAAGACATTGTTATGAGAATGAGAATTTGTTCCCATGGGAAACAGCTAGCAGTAACCAGCAGTAAAAATCCAAAGCCCAAGAAAATACAGAGCCACAATGTGGGGGATAGAAGGATCCCCAGGAAGAGCCTCTATGATCCTCTTACAGTCGGCGTTGCAGTTATATTTTGCAAGGTGCTTAAGTAAATGCCTCCTTGCCTCAGGATCTGCCACCTGCTTCTCCACGGAGGCAGTCAGCCTATCCACAAATTGCAGAAAAGGCTCATCAGCCCCCTGGACAACGGCCACAAAAGACTCCTTTTGGAGCAGCCATTTCAATGGTTTGGATCAAAGCTGCCATGCCTGTTTCCTGGCACTGCTCGAGCACAAGGGGATCAAAGCCAGCCTGCCCATTAGGGCCAGCAAAATCGCCTGTGCCCAGCAGAACAGCAGTGCCATGTTCCCTTGGACGCGCGGTCACACGCAGAGACGTCCAAGGCAAAAAGAGAGCGTAAATTTTTCAAACCTTGTAATTTATAGAATTTTCACAGTGAAAGCAGATTGGAGGATGAGATTGTCTCCTCTCAACCACACTGGTCAGACAACAGTCAATCAATTCTCTCCTCCTCCAAGAAAGAATGCAAAACAATGATATTTTTAGATGAAAGTATGTGAGATAAAAAATGGAAACATCAGAAGGCTTAGCAAAACTTTAGAACAGGGCGACACATTGACAGCAAAGGTGGCTTGTAATAAATCCTTAAAAAAGGCTGAGTCCTTCCTGTACAACTTTGCAGTTTTGTATAGTTCTTTTATTTCTGAGGAGCTTATTTGCTTGCATTGAGGGTTCTCCCCATCTCTGTTATACCGGACTGGAAAAGCTTTGAGTTTTGAAAGGATTTCCCACTCCCTATCCTGTGCTGCATCTTTCCTTATCTTTGCCAGAGATCTGTGCTGACTGATGAATGAAACTCATCCTCTGAATCATTGGAGGGGTTGCAGGATGTGAGGGAAATATTGTGATTTGATATCAGAACTCGTTAATTTTTTCCTGGCACGGGTGCCACCACCTTAGGGAGGGGGTTGTGGGTTTCTTATATTCTTTTCTGCTAGAGGCAGGATTAAATGCTTTAAGAGACATTGTTTTGTGTTTGGGGTCAGATATTTATTAATTCTTATCTATAGTACAGTCTCATAAGCTGTGAGTTCCAGCTAACAAAGTGAAAAATGGCTCCGTCTCTCTCTCTACAAGGCTTTTTAAGAACAAACTGTCCAATTACAAAATGACACCTCAGTTATTTTTACTTTTAACCCAAAACCCAACTACCCTTGGTTCGCAAAGCAGATTTTTCTATCCAATTACGAGATACCACCCAAACCCATGAGGAAGAAAGTGAAATTTGATATTGGCCAATCGTCTACTGGTAAGCTGACTAAGCAGGTTTAGAAGTGCTTTTCTGGACTTGAATAAGTCAAACAAATGGCATCCAGGCCTGATGCATTGGATAAGGTCACCCAAACATTAAAATTTCAATGCCCTTATAGCTCATATAGAATTTTGAATTGTAACGTGATCCACAGCACGGTCTTGCCAACAAGGCTCTAGGACACCAGCAATTCCCACACCTGAAGTTCACAGCTTCTGCACGTGGGATAAGAGATGTTTGTCAAGACTGCAGGTCACTTCTGCGTGCTCGCTTCTCTGTTCTTAGAGTTGTACGTGTGTGTCTGCGGTCAATAGGGCTTCATGTTTTTTGAAGGAGTCCACTTTGGACCAGAACCTGAGTGGATACAAGAACATGCTTTGCCCCAGGTTGTTAGATGAAATAGACCTTCGATTTTTCCTGCCTCTGGATTTCTGATCAAAATTAAAGGACTTTCCTTTAATTTTGCCTGTGCGATGTTAGAAAAATGTCTAAGAATTGGTGGGTTTGCTTCTGCAAAAGAGCTGTTTAAGAAGTTTAAAGCATAAAGTGCTTTGTGATGCTAGGGTCTGGTGAACTTTGGCTAGCTCTCAGCCTGGTCCTGTGGTCAGGAGCGGCTGTTCTCAGACTGCTAGCAGTCTAAGTTATAGAGTAGAGCAGAGCTGCCTTCTGCTCTCTGAGGTCCCCGTGTATTGTCAGTGTCCAGGTTTGAAGCAGGAATCAGAGAAGGCTCTATCAGAGATCTTTATTCTCCAATGGGTGGTGCAAGAGAGAGATCAAGCAGGGTCCCGTGCCAGCTTTTAAACTGATAACAGGGGGTAGGTACAGTTTTGCAACCAATCAGGGACACAATGGGAAGGGGGGAGAGGAGGGACTCCTGGTCTGACATCTAATAGGGAAGGCAAGAGGTGTGGAAAGGGTCATGTGCATCAACAGGACATCAAGGAAAAGAGGAATTCCAGGGTGTGGTTTAGGATTGACAGGGATTTCTCTAAAACTGAGGGAAGGGACTAGGAGAGATTGATAAATGAGGTAACAGGTGGGTCTGGGGAATGATGGACAAGAGAGCAGGGAAGGGGAAAACCTGGGGTAAAACCAAACAAGCCAAACATTGTGGGGATAACAGGAACAAACCATTGGGAGAATCACTTATCAAAACTTATCAAAAACCCACCATCACAGCTTTGTTGAGACGCATTTGAGGTGTAGCCTTTGTCTCTCCCCTTTGCTGTTGATCTAAAAGGGATTTTAAAGTGGGGTGTGTTCTCACAATGATTGCCTGACCTGTGGGAGGTTGAGGGATGCCAAAGGTGTGATGTACACACCAATTCTTTAAGAATGTGTCAAGCCTTTCTTCTTTGTAGGATTAGGCATTGTCTGTCTTTACTTCTCAAGACATACCTAGCGAAGCAAATGCTTGCAGAAAACATTGGCATGCATGTTTTGCTGTTTCTGCTGTATGCAAGGAGGCAAAGACTGCGCCTGAAAAGGTGTTGACTGATACATGGACATTTTTGATTCTCCCAAAAGATGGGGATTTTGTGACGTCTGTTTGCCTGTCAGTTTTGGCTGTACAGCAGCAGCCAAAGCCGACATCTTGTGGTCTACAGAACCCACTTTAGCACATGCTTGGACCATATCTGTTAATGAAGGGTCCCCTGGAAGACCCTCTATGATCTTTCTACAATCTTCATTAGCATTATCCTTTGCTAATTGTTTCCATGGAATCTGTCTCAAGGTGTCATCGTCCACCTGCTTCTCCAAGGCTGCTGTAATTTTTTTGACAAATGGCAAAACTGGTTCCTTTAATCCTTGTGTGATTTTCACATATCGTGGTGTTATAAATGATTAGAAGCTAATTCAAAAATAACAGGGTTTATTAGCGAAATTTCTAACACCGAACTAAAAGCCACAATAAAAACAGGACAACAATCGATCGAAAGTTGGGTGGACAGAGTGGCGGTACAAGGGTACCCTCTGAATTCTGCCACACTGCTAGGTTTCAGCCTTTGGGTTTTATACAGTTTTTTCACCCTAAGGCCAAGTCCATTGAAAGTCCAGGTATGCTGTGTTTCTCAGTTTTCCAAAGGAGTCCTGTCTGCATGAAAAGATTACTTGATAGTTTTTCCGGAATTCGTCTTGGGAGGGGTGATCTGATCATCCAGGATCTCCACCAAGATCGGTATCGGATGTTGAAGAGCTGTGAAGTGAGGGTCCACCCTTGATGGGTGGGCCATCTTCCTGCTCTGCCTTGTCGTTTCAGTTGCAAATATGTTTTGGAACTCTGGAATCTTGGAGACACCCTTGGGTAGCTTCTTATTAGTAGATCAAATCCATAATACAATATTACATACACGAATTTATCTATTATACCTATTACAGTGGCTTGGGAGCAACTCTTTCTATAGTGTTTAGCAGTGCTCCAATGTCTATTTTTTGTCCCTGATCGAGAACTTGAGGGTCCCAACGGGCCTGGACATCAGGATTGGAATGATTACCTGTTCCCATAAGAACATTGACTCCAATAGTGTACCTGGGATCATGCAGAGGCAAGCTCATTATCTGCTGCAGCCCTTTGAGCCGTTTGCCTCCAATTGTCCTCAAAGATTTTAAATGGCACAGGCTGGAACAACACTTGAGCCAGATGTTTAATATCAAGTGGAACAAGATCAGTGTTTAACACCCTGATTGTCCCAGCGGGGAAGCGGTGATGAAGGACACACACACAGTTTGGTGATCATCAGAAAGGCTTTACTTTATTTTATCTTTGCCCTTTTATAACACAAATCGCTAAGAGGGCAGTGATTGGTTGGAGAAGGACTGCATCTCTTCTCCTTTGGTAAACAAAAGTGAGGGACATGTTTTGAGAAAAAGCTGAGGAGAGTCGAGCGCGCATAGATTTTACAATAACAATGAGAATGTGTTTTGAACTTGTAGTTCAGTTTCTCATGGGAATCAGCATGCAACAGTTAGCAGCAGTATTCCAAAGCCCAAAAAATACAGAGCCACACCTGATAACCTGCATAACTTCTGAAGAGCCAAGCCCATACTTTGCTACTTTTTCTTCTATATCCTGTACAACTTTCCATGCTATGACATCATGCCTGTCAGCCTGCCCCGTGTTCAGGGTAGCCTTGAACACAGGGAAGGCTTGGGCACTCCCTTGTGGTGTCCTAAAGCCAAGGAACTGCCTAACACATGGGAGACTGGACAGAGCAATGCACAATCAGACCAATATGGATATAACAGGTGTTCCGGCTTTATTGTCTCAAAATGGTGGGTTAAATACAGTTCCAGATAGTTTACAGTTACAGGTGTTTTCTAGTTGGTATTCAGACAGGAAGGAATGCAAACAATCCCAACTTTAAGGCAGCCACCATGAAATTGCCTTAACTGCACTAATTAGCACTAAGCATATCTCAATCTAATTTCTTGCTGTGCCACAGGCTTACTAACTACCACACAGGCCCAAATTTGAGGCCTAGCTTGGGATAGCTCAGGCCCAATTCCAAAGTACATCATGCCCCTGTTCCCTAAGAAACTCTTCTACAGTGTCCCACTGATGCCTTGGGAATGCTGACCTGAAACAGAGACTGAACAGAGCTAGAGAATAAAGTAGGTATTTATTAAAAGGCCTCTAGGATCCACCCTGGGCAAGACAGGAGCCTGACCAAGGCTGCATCCAGGGTGGACTAAGAATGGTTACAAAAATGGCTGACGGGTCAGAAGATCTTCTATTTTTATAAGTTTTGGTCCATTTGCATATTGGGGTTTAATTATCCAATTACAGCTTCAGGTTATGAGGTCCCTTCCTTCTTGTTCCTCCCTTTAGCCCACCATTGTTTATGCTGTTGGGCTGAAAGTTGTCCTTGCTCCCCAGTAGGAAAGGGATTTGTTTTGTCTATGTACTCTGTGAAGAGAGCTTACTGGCACTTAATAGGAGGCTCAGAACTACATCCCTAGGCAGCACAGAATCTGAAAACATGAAAGCTAAAGCTTAAGGCATCACCACTGACCTCCTGATCCATCTGCATTTCTTCATCAGAGCCTGGAGCAGCCTCTGGACCTCCTTCCGTTTCCCTTCCCCAAGCATCTATGTTGTTAATAATTCCGTTTGTGGGCTTCCCCATGCTCTCTAATAAATCCCCAATCTCCCATTTCCATAACTCACCTTTTTACCCGTTCCCAAAAGAGTCCTGGTTGCTTCAGACACATGGTCACCGTATATGGTTACAGTGTCCAAAGGTGGCTCTGGGACATCTCACAGCACAGCGGTTCCGGCGCTCAGCTGCCAGGCTACCTCCCTGCTGTGGGACGGGGTGTTGGTCATCACCAAGATCACTGTCCATGCCTGGGGGCAACAACACATGAGGCGATCTGCAGGGAGCAGAGGAGGGCGTGGGCAACCTGGAAAAGCCAAGATGGAAGGGGCAGCAGTTCTGATCACCATGGGCGGTCACTGTGAAACGACAGGAGGCATGGTGCCAGATCTTCCACGTTCAGCAGGGAGAGGAGGTGGTGCAGGCACATACGTGGGCCCCACAGATAGGAAGGGGGGATGAGGGGATGACATCTCTCGCCATGCCAGCAGTCTGTTGCAGGGACTGCTGTATGATCACTTGCAATGCAGGAAAAGAAGGCACAGACAGTGCGGAGGGGGCAGAGGAAGCGTTTTGCAGCAAAGGCTCCCCTACAGCCACTTGCAGTGCTGAGAATGGTGGTGCGGGGAGTGCGAAAGGAGGCAAACGTTCATTGCTTCCCCTCTGTTGCTGTGTTGATGGAGCCCTCACAAGCTGTTCTGCAAGTGACATACCTTGGCATTAGAAAATCCCGAGGGGAGGGATCCTCCGGAGGGATGCAGTCTCGTGGTGAGAGCTAGGTCGTTCACGCAATTCCCACATCCCTCAAAGGCCCAGGCGGAGCCGAGGGAACGCTGCTTGCAGTGTCCCAGACCCCGCTGCCCTCCATCATCTCAGCGTGCATAGAAAAAGCATTCTGGGCATCCAAATCTGTCACGTTGAGACACGAAATGAGCACGCACCACACGCTCAGTCGCCTAAGGTAAAAAAGAGAGCTTTATTTACAGTTTTCTAGAATTTATAGATGCTCTAAAGTGAGAGTGGATTGGAGGATGACATCCCTCCTCTGAATCACAGTGGCCAGGTGAACAGTCTGTCAATTTTCTCCTCCTCCAAGAAGGAATGTGAAAAACACATAGTGTTTTGGTAAAAAGTGTGAGAACTCTGACTCCAAGAATGTAAACATCAGAAGGCTTCAAAAACCAGGGCGACACAAATCCTCCTCTTCCACATCACCCTCCCTAGATGGCCATAGCTGTAACGCTTTAAAGAGTTTGCTCCAGGTGGCTTCCAGGCTACAAGCGCTGTTATCTCCGTTAGTTATCTCGAACCATAAGTCTCATGTTGCTGGTTTGATGACCCCTGAGATGTTAGTAGAGAGCCTTTTTCCCAGTCCCCATACCAGAAGAAGAGGTCGAGATTCATCAGCTCAATTTCTCAAGGTTTATTATTTCTTGTCTATTACATTCTGTCTCTGCCCTGCTAAGGTTCTTGCTGCAGTTCAGATCGTGGGCCGACTGACTACTGCCAGGGTGGTCTTAACTCTTTATACTAAGTACTAGGTGTTCTATGTTTACAATTAATTACCAATACCTATTACTTATGTTAGACAGTTCACTTCTACTCTAATCCAATCCAAAAGTGCCACCATCACAACAGAGGATAGAGGACAAGAAGAAGGAACAGAAGGACAGAGACACACACAGATTCCTCTATTTTGCCTTCTTGAGCCCCCATTTAAACCCCCAAAATTCTACATTTGCACCCTGTGATAAATTAACTATCATTCCAATCAAACTCTCATGTCTTGTAAATCTTCACACAAGATTGGTAATTTCTCCCATGGGCCTAGATAGAAGGCACAGGTACTTTTGACTCTGTGCCAAGGTCTCCGAACCCCTTGCCAGAGTCTCCAACCCCTTTGCCAAGCTCTCAGACCACCCAAGGCAGCCAGAAGGATGTCCTGGGTTCCAACATCTCCCTCTCCTGCTTGCACCAAGACCATCTCTTTTGCAGCCCTGTTTGTGGCCCGTTGCATGCACTGAAAAAAGCATGGCACAAGGAGCAGAAGAATTACAAGCCCTACTAAAATATAAAAAGCTCTCGATGACAGGTTTAGACAGCAAAGACCTTCAAATTCTTCACAGCGATGGTTATGTAGAAGGAGAAGATGGTCAATATCAGCTCTGTTTTGTATTGTTGCCTGCCTGGTAACTTCCTTGTCTGATGGGAGGTCGCCTAAGGCAGCAGAGGTTTGCCTGGTTTGCAGCCCAGCATTCCAATCAGCCTAATTCTCCCATGCTTTTAGCTGTCGATATCCGTAGCAAAATTTCTTAGAGAACAAGGGCATGATTGGCTTTGGGATTAGGCCTGAGCTATCCTGAGCTAGGCCTCAGAGTTGAGCCTGAATAGTAGTGAGTAGGCCTGTGGCACAGCAAGAAACTAGATTAAGGTGTGCTTAGTATTAATTAGTATAGTTATAGCAATTTCACCATGACGGCCTTAAAGTTAAGATTGTTTACATTCCTTTCTGTTCAAGTGCCAATTAGAAAGCACCTGTTCCTGTAAACGATCTGAAACTGTATTTAACCGACCATCTTGTGACAATAATCGGAGAATGCATGAATTAACCATATTGGTTGTATCGTGCATTGCTCTGTCCAGTCTCCCATGTATTTTTTGGACTCCTGCCTTCAGATATCCATGGCAAAAGGACTGTAATTGTGGTGGCTTTAAATCTGGACCAGTTTTAATCTGTCCAGAATTACAGTCTGGATCCAATTGTCCTAAATCTCTTTTTTTGAATAGCCAGTTTATTTGTGTTTTTTTTCATTTGCCAGTGCATCAAATTTGTGCGATTTGGGGTAAACAGGTAAATCAAGCGTGGGTGGAGACCTGCCCATGCTCTGTCTCCACGTATCAAAAAACCAAAAACCTTTGGGACCTCATGGGCCTTATAATCTTCACTTAACACATGCATGACTATGACCAAAGTTTCACACCAGTTTTTGTGTGTGTATTGTGGATTGTTAGGGTGTGGATAGGTGTTTAATTCCATTTCATAGTATGGAAGCCAGGGATTAAATTTAAACTAAACACAAAAGTTGGCATTCTTGGAGCCTAGGAGGTGGAATTCTTTTGGGTTCTTTTTTGGTACCGTGAGATGCCTAGCCCACTCCTGTCAGAACATTAAAGGATTGTCAGCAGGATAGCGACCAAGAGGAGGCGCAAGTGAGTTGGCTGAATTTAAAGCATTCCACATTTCCTTTGGAAACTCTGCAGATCTAAATGGAACTCCCACCAGGCAAGTGGTCAAGGGGTCAGAGGCTGAAGCTATGGAGAGTCAGATATGATCTTGTCCAAGAGATTTAGTCAAAGTTGTCCACACATTTGCTTCTGGTTGAGGGACTATCCAGGGACTCGCTGGTGGAATGATCACGAGCAGGGCGAGAAGAAGACTCGGTCTCTCTCAGTTCTTTGGGCTGATAATCCCAGAGATGTTTGTTGAAACATCCCCACGCCAGAAGAGAGAGTCAGGATGCGTTGGTTCAGGTTCTCAAGGTTGTTTATTATTTCTTATCTAGTACATGAAGCCAGGGGACCCGTGAGAGGCCGAAGCTGAGCAATACACAATCCAACCAGTATGGTTAATGCATGCATTCTTTATGGCAGTAGACAGTCTATCAATAAATTATCCATAAGGTTCTGTGGTTCCTTGCTTGATGTTAGCAAATGGAACAGGCTTCCTCTTGTCTGGAACCAAAAGCAAGGCTTTGTGGGCTAATGTTTGATGTTTGAGCAATTCGATGAATTTCAACAGGAAAAGTCAGTTGAACATTGGTTCTAGCATATGGTCCTTGCCCTGTTAGCATGTCGGGCTGGATTGCATACAAAGGATCTCCAACTGCTTGGTGTTTGTTTGCTTCTTCAAGTGCTAAATGTCTCGGATCCTCCATACATGGAGGACATGTATGTCAGCAATAAATAATCAACTGCTGACCTGTTCTGAAGGGTTGCTTGTCTTACACTGTCTATGTTGGTTAACGTCACTCAGTGCAAGAGAGGTGGCATGGGCATATTTGCTCAACCAACACCCCATTTGGTCTAATTGAGTCAAGGCCGCTGCCGATGCTGTCTGTGGCGAGAAAATTGCAGCCGCAATTCTCTGGGCCTTGGTCCAAGTGTGAACGTTATCATCACAACTCGGATCATATTGTTTGATTGATCTTTTTTTCCCTTTGCTTTTGCTCTCTCAGCGATGTCATGTTTGGTGTTAGCAATGAAAGTCTTCCAATGCTGCATGGGCCGCCTTTGACATTTGCAGGGATGGCAGGCCAAATTCTGTCCCCACAAATGAAAAAGATCCCCCGTGGCAATTGCGCTGGAGCTTGGTGGGATGGTTTCTCGGACACCTTGGTGTAACTGCACCATAATGATGCATTCCTATAAATGAGATGCTTTGGGGTTACATCTAATGTGTTTTGTTCCCCCTGTGTGATCTTCGAGTGATTAAATATAATGCAGTATGTCATCTCCAGTGAACCGAGAATTTCCAATTCCTGAGGTTCAAATGGAGCCACAGGAAGGAACTGTGTCCATATATACCACTCATCTACAGGATTTGAAATGGCCTTTGCAGTAGTTACAGTGATGTTCTCTGGAATTGGCCATTCCTGCACCGGCAGACCTACCAAGCATGTTGAAAATGGCTTTCCTGGTCTTGAGTGTATCAAGCAAATAGTATCTAAACCTGCTGCATTGGCCAAAGTTTCCCACATGTTCTCTTTTGGTTGGATCATGGGCAAGTCTGCTGCCTTGCCTGAGGCAATCAGAATGAAGCACACATATAACATCTGAGCGCACTTCATGCTCACTCCCTGTGGGAATCTCTGAAACACAACCACACTCAAGTCCCAAGGGAAACCCCCCGAGTTCTTAATGTTCTTCACACAGTCTTTTTTTTTTCACGCCTGGTCATGTGTGCGTGCTCCCGTCTTTGTTCCCAGAGTCCGTATCTGTTTGTGTCTGGACTCGATCTGTGTCTGCTTGTGTCTGGACTCGATCTGTGGAAACACAAGCATATCCCTTGCCCCAAGTTATTAATTGGAAAGGACCTTCTATTTGTCCCGATTCTGGATTCCTGATCAAAACCAAAGGATTCTCCTTCAGTTTTGCCTGCATACTATTGGTGAAATGTCTGATAATTGGTGGAGTTGGCTCTGAAAAAGAGCTGTTCAGAAAATTCAACACATGAACAAAGCCTTGTTCAACCGCATCTGAGGTGTTGCCTCTGGCTCCCCCCTTTTTTGTTTATCCAAAAGGGTTTTCAAGGTGTGGTGTGTTCTCTCAATGATTGCTTGACCTGTTGGAGAGTGGGGAATACCAAAGGTGTGATTGACACCCCATTTTTTCATGAATTTGGCAAGCGCCTTTCCTACATAAGTAGGACCATTATCAGTCTTGATTTCCTGAGGCACACCTAATGATGTGAATGCCTGTAAGAAGTGTCTGCAAGCGTGTTGTGCAGTTTCACCTGTGTGCAGTGATGCAAAGACTGCACCTGAGAATGTATCCACGGATACATGAATGTGCTTGTACTTCCCAAAAGATGGATATTTGGTGACATCTGTCTGCCACAACTGGAGACTTTGCAATCCTCTTGGATTGACTGCTCCTGTGGACACAGGTGGTTGCACTAGTTGACAGTCGGGCAAGCATTAATGATTTCCCTCGCCTGGGTTTTGGTGAGATGAAAGGATTGCATCAATGCTTTTGCATTCTGATGGAAGAATGTATGACTCAACTTTGCTTGCTCGAAAATGTCTGGCAATGTTTGTGAGATTGGCATGGCGAGTTTGTCTGCCTGAGCATTTCCCTCTGCTAAAAATCCTGGCAGAGAGGTGTGTGCTCTAATGTGTGTGATGAAATATTTGTGCTTACTGTCTCGTAGTAAGCTTTCACGCACATCAGATATGAATACAGTTGCTCGTTATCTGTCTCTGCAAGAGTGATCCCTCCAGTCTTTTGATCACATTCACAACATATGCTGAATCTGTGACCAAATTGAAGGGTTGTTGGAATAGTTTGAAGGCTCTGACCACCGCTGCTAGCTCTACAATCTGTGGTGACCCTTGCACTATCTGTATGTCTGATTCCCATTCTCCCGTTGCTGGATTTTGCCACGTGACCACTGACTTGTGTGTCTATCCGGAACCGTTGGTAAACACTGTTATCGCATCCAATGGTTCCTCACTTATCTTTGGCCTTTCTCTAAAACTTATTTTTGCTTTCAGTAATTTGTGGCTTGGAAAATGGATCATGCAAATGCCTGGGTACCCTAACAATGCGAGTTGCAAGTCCTCTGATTTTTGCAATGCCCAATCGAAATAATCTTTTTTCAAAGGTAGGTAAATGGCTGCGAACTCCCTGCCTGTCATGGTCAACAAGCGCGCTCTTGCTTTTATGATTAATTGCGCTGACATTTCCGTCAGGATCGTCTTTGGCGACCTGTAAGATAAAAAAATCCACTCTATGATTAAGAGCGGGTCTCCCTGAGACTGAGATGCGTCCCACTGGAAAATCAAGCCGTACAACTGTATCTTCTTTCCCAACACTACTAGCTAAAAAGGCAGTGAGGTCACGAAACGGTGTGCCTGTCTTGTCTGAATGATCTTTGCTATCTTATCAAGGTCTTTTTGTGCTTCTGGTGTGAATGTCCTGGGAGACTTGATGTTTCTGTCCCTTCTCAGGAGACTGAACAATGATGCAAGGTCATCGTTCGTGATCCCCAAAATTGATCTCATCCAGCTGATCTCTCCCAAAAGCTGATGCAGGTCTTGTAGGTTGTTGACTTCTGAGTTGACCTGAATCTTCTGTGGCCTTATTGTTCGATCTGTGATCTTCCATCTTAGATGTTTCCATGGTGCAACCTCCTCTATCTTTGAAACGCTGATTTCCAACCCCGCTTTTTCCACTTCTGTAATTACACAGTCCCGAGCTTTTTGCAGCTCTTGTTGGGTTGGTGCCGCGATGAGCAAATCATCCATGTAATGAATGATTTTTGCTTTTGGGTGTTTTTTCCATGCTGGTGCCAAATCTTGAGCCACGTACCATTGGTATATGGTTGGTGAGTTTTTGAGGCCCTGTGGAAGGACCACCCAATGGTATCTTTGCAAGGGCTCCTGCTGGTTGATACTTGGAATGGAGAAAGCGAATCAAGGTGCGTCATCTGGATGGAGTGAGATGTTAAAGACGCAATCCTTGAGGTCGATGACCACAAGCGGCCAGTCTCTTGGGATCATTGAGAGAGAAGGAAGGCCCAATTGGAGCGGTCCCATCTCTTTGATGACCTCGTTGATCTTTCGGAGATCATGAAGCAACCTCCATGCACCTGAGGCTTTCTTGCGGATGATAAACACCGGAGAATTCCAAGGACTGTTTGTCGGCTTGATATGACCTTTCCGTAACTGTTCTTTGACTAAATTTTTCAAGGCACTCAGCTTCTTCTTTGGAAGGGGCCACTGATCCACCCAGACAGGCTTGTCTGTTCGCCAAGTCAGTTTTAAAGTGGTGAGTGCCGCAGTGACACTAAAAATCCACTTCCAGTTTCATTCCCCACTGTGCTAGCAGATCTCTGCCCCAAACCATGATTGGCTTCTGCATAATGAATGGACGGATGACAGCTGTTTTTCCTCCTGGTCCCAAGATGACGATTGCGTTCTCACTCTGCAGACATACGGAACTTCCCCCTATGCCTGAGAGGGAACCCAAGGGTGCGATTAATTTCCACTCTCGGGGCCAGAAGATGTATGAAAGGATGGTGACGTCCGCCCCTGTGTCAAGCATTCCTTTGATGATGATTGACTTTTCACCACAGGTCAATTGGCACGTGATGATGGGTTGATCTCGACTTAGGCGCTTCACCCAAGAAGCGTGAACTTCAACGTGTTCACTTGAAGTTTTTTTCATCCAACATTGGCATGACCTGTTCTGCTGTGTGAGCTGGCAGAGCAATAGCTCTCGCTATTGGGGTGTTCTCTGGAACAACCAGTGGTGATTGAAGAGGTTTGGCCACCACTGTCAATTCCTCGTTGCAGTCTGCTGAAACAATCGTGGAGTAAACAATGAGTCCTAGGATGCTGCTCCTGTCCTTGCCGATGATCAAGAAGTCTTGTCTCTTCTGAGACGCTCCAGTGACACCCGTGGGTATCACTGCATGATTCTCATCTAGGAAACGTATCATTTTGGAAGCTGCCAGATTGCATTGTGCCCCTGGTGGCAGCAACTCTGGGTCGCTGGGCATCCTGCAGATTGCCCTGCTGAGGGGATCTGACTGACGCTCTCCAATGACTGTCCCATTGGCGCCTGCTGTTGCGCCATCGCCATAACTTCTGTCGTGGCGCGATGACGATTCGCGCTTGGCTTCAAGTTTCCCGACAGGGGCAGAGGCCTTCCATTTACATCCGTCTGCGCTCGACACTCGCGCGCCAGGTGCCTGTCTCTGTGGCATCTTGGGCAGTCCTCTAGAGGTTTTTCTGGTTTTGTGCGTTGTGGACAGTTTCTCTTCAAGTGCCCATGTTGACCGCACTTATAACATTGCCCTTCTGCATATTTCTGTGACCTTGAGCTCGAAGAGTTGCTCTTCTGCAATGCCATGAGAGTTTCTTTTAGATTATCACTTTGTGCCTTGAGAATCTTCTTGAACTGTTCTCCCCAAATGGATGCCACATGTTGAGGAGTCCCCACTTTGCTGCACGCCTCCACCATCTCCGACAGAGAGGGTTGACCTGGCAATGCACTGATGATGCGCTTGCATTCTGCATTGGCATTTGCATATGCAAGACTTCGCAGCAAATGTGGTTTGGCCCTCTCCTCAGTCACCTGTCTATCTACTGCCTGTGACAGGCAATCGATGAATGAGGCGAATGGCTCTGCAAGTCCTTGCTTGATGTCAGTATAAATTGAATCTGGCACTCCTGCTGACGGAATCTGTATGATCGCTTTTCGGGCTGCCTCTTTGATGTCTCTCAGCACATCTCGTGGTATTTCTCTCGCTTGTCGGGCTGGGTCATCGTTTGGAGGATCACCTGCCATCTTTGCTACGGTGAAAGCTGCATTTGGACCTCCTTGGTATCTGGTCCTCAGCTCTTCAAGGGCTCTCCTCCACCGTGCATCCCACATTAGGACCTGCGCATCTGTAAGAATCATTGAGGCAATGGACCTGAGATCGTACGGTGTTAAATCATATATGTTAAATGTCCCCTTCAAAAGCTGTTTGAAGTATGGAGATTCCAGTCCATTGTCTCTAATTGCCTTCATTAGATCTTTGATCACTTCGTGATCTAATCGCTCCCATCTTGGATTCTGTCCTTGTGCATCATAATTCACTGGCATTGCAAAACCTCTTGTGCCAGTCATCTCGAAGTCCTTTTCCCTTAAGGCCTTCTTTTTGATTTCTGCCCAATCTGTCGTTGTGGACAATTGTGTTTCACGACTTGATGGTCCTGCAGAAACTGTTACTGGTCTGTAGAGTGGAGTTGCTTGCTGTGTTGGATGCCACACTCCCATCTCTCCTCTCATAAGATCCATCGGCATTTGTGGTGCTCCCACGCCTTGCCGTGGCGGTGATGCTTCTCCTCTGAGGGAGAGTGACACCCTTTGCATTTCTCCCTGTTGTGGATGAGGCGTAGCAACTTGTGACCCTGGTGCAGTGTATAAATCCTGCGATGAGGGGAATTCAGCTGGCAGCGTCTGTCTAGATGAAGAAGGCATGCCTGTAGATGTTGGAGGAATGGCTTGTTCGCTTGGCACTGAACCAAGAAGAAGAAGAACTGAGGAAATTGGGTCCACAGTTCTGGACGTGCTTCCAAAACTCTGCCTATATATTGTAGAACGAGGTGCTTCATGTCATCCTTTGGTATTAAAATCGTCTGTTCCTGACTTGAGGAACCTGCAGTTCCTGGCTTTGGAATTGCCAGGACTGAAATGCCTTCAGACGCCGTGATGTGGATTGTATCATCCTGTTGCTGCTCTTCAGCAGGACTCTCTGGAGCTCTGTGAGTTTCAGAAGTTGGTTGGAATTTGGCCTGCTGTTGACCGTGGTGTTGATGCTGTGTTGAAGCTGGAGCTGGAGCTTTTGAGCTGACTTTCCTTTTATAGGAAACCAGAAAATATTGTGGCAATGCTGCACCCCAACCACTCTGTGGCACTGTCGCTGCCCTGGCTGGACGTGGCATTGTGCATTCTGCACCTAACTGTGACAAGTCCTCCTCCACTTCAGGGATTCATGTCTTTGGTAAATTCTTGACTGTTTCATTCAACATGTGCAAAAGATTTTCTTCCTCAGCTTGAGCGTGATTAAGGGTTTCCAAGTTCTTGGGCTTCTGCCCATTCCCCCTGGGTGCTGGGGATTGTAGGCTGGCTGTGTGCAGACTGCTTTGGGAGGGCGGTGCCCTGATGGAAATCTCTGCCCTGGCCACATCCCGTCCCCGATTGCATCATCACAGGGGTGTGGAAAGGAATGCCCTGGCCCTGCCCTGCCTCTGGCTGCCCAATGGGAACGCCCTCTCCCACCCCACGGCTGAGAGCCATGCTGCTTTGGTCGTGCCTGCGGTCTGCACCGCCTGTCGTCTCCCACTCAGTGCCCACGCCTGGCATGCACAGCATTTGCTGCGCTGAAATCTGTTCTTCATCTCCGGTGGCTTGACTAGGCAAGCCCTCCTTCGCTGCGCTTTCTGCAACTTGCATCATTAACCTGTGCCCGTCGCGTCCTGCGGTTGCGGTCGGTGTGGCTGTGGCTGCCCCATCACCGGGGCTCGCCGCTGCCTCTGCCGTTGGGCCACCTCACTCCCCTGCCGGTGCCACTTCTGCCGCGCTATTGCGATTCCCCGCTGCCGCCACCACTGTCACGCACATTTTTCACAAGTGGTCGTTGTCCACAACCTCCCCGTCTTCCGCAGTGCCGTGCGTGCTGCTAAATATTCCCATTTCTTCCCGGGGCCCCTCATCCCCTATCTGGCCCGACGCCGTGTCCACCCTCTCCCCCCACCCCTCTGTCTGTGTTTCTGTGTGGGGAGACGGGAGTGGAGCAGCAGTTTTGCTCTCCGGGCCATGTTCTGGATCCTGTGCGGGAGGCGGAGTCGGAATCGATCTCCGCGCCTCTCCCTGTGATGGCACATTTGGAAGACACGCCTCGAAAAAAGGCAAAATCCATGTCTTCCAGCTTGCTTGGATGGATCATAAGCTTGAGCTTTCCCAGGACAGGTGATGGGCTCTCGGGGTCCCTTGGGGATGGGGACAGTTTTTTCCCTCCCCCCTGGTAGAGAGGAGTTCTTTTCCCTCCCCCCTGGGTGAGAGGAGTTTTTGCTCCCCGCTGCTGGCAGGTAGCTAACCCCACCCCCTGTGGGCGAGCGGCTTGAGGACCTGTCTCTTCTCCTGTACTTAACTGTGCGAGACCAATCCCCCCACTGTTATTCCGGGAAATTGCCTCCAGCATCGCTCTGGCCAGAGCCAAAAGCTTCATGGCCGTTTCATCTCTCATTGTAGCTACATGGTATAGTTGTCTGTTGACCTCCTGCCAAAATCCTGGCTCGAACAACAGACGAGACTCTGCGTGTGGATAATTGTTACTGGGCTGAGGCGTTCCCTGTCTGCTGGCATGCTGCTTTCCCAGCTAGTCCCGCTAGCCCTGGCAGGGAACAGTCTTAGCCTCAGAAAGGTCTCGCAGAAGCGGCCAGACCCATCCGGTGGGTAAGTGCATTGCTGCACGGGCGGTGGAGAGGCGGCTAAGGCGAAGGAAGGAGAAGGAGACTTTCCTGAAGCGCCATGAGGTGACGTTTATTGGGGTCCCTCCTGACACAGCCCAGAAAAAGCCCGGAACTGCAGCTGCGCAGGGGGTTTTAGGGTACAGACAAGTAGGAGTGGTCACACAAGGAAAGCCCAATAACAAAAAGGGGTGGTACATACAATACCAAATGAAAACCGAGGGGTGGGGGATTTCCCAGACTTGCTCCAATCAGGTACTGAGCCCCTCCGAGCCTTCTAGAAGGAGGAGAGGCCTCCCTGAGACTGGCAAGGTCTGGGAGGGGAGCAATATATGATTGACATACACAGACTCGGGGTAAACAACTCAAGGGGGATTTCCAGAGACGGGGACTGTACTAAGTGGGGAAGGGAATAGGGGGAAACATGGAATGAACCATTAAATAAGCTTTTACAGAACAGAAAGAAACTACACTTAAATCATTAGGTAAAAACACACTGCAACACTGGGCTTTTTGATACCTCTGTGAGGGTCCAATTCTGGCCGCGAGTCCCGGATAGAATGACACCTTTCGGAATCACCCAACCCGAAGCTCAGACGAGGTATCCAGCCTCAGGCAAACTTAGCAAGCAATATCAGTGAATTTAGTTCTTAATGGCAGTGAATTTCAGCTCGCAGTGATATTCAGCTTTTGCTTGCTAAGTGCCCTGGCAGACACAGGGAGAGAGAGGAGAAGGCCGTATGCAGTTCCTCAGATGATGTCCTTTATTCTGGCATTCTCTTCGAAGGGTTGCAGTGACAGCTGTTCTGACTTAACAGGGCAATATTTGGGGTTTATATAGGGTAGAGGGGTTTTGAAAAGTGGACCAATGGGAGAGTTGAAGTACAATTTGGCCTATAGTCTTACAGATAGATAAGAGAGGTCCTGGGGCTGCAAGGGGCTTCTTTTTGGCTACTCATCGTGACTTGCATTTCCTTATCTCAGGCCACTGACCGCCAGGGAGGCCTCACAGCCTCCGAGGCTGCAACAGATAATTACACCTTACCCATAACAATAGACCCTGCAATTCCTGTTCGGAAATTGCCACTGGATGTGTAGCCATAACGCTCTGTAGAGCGGACAAGGCATTGAGCTGCTCCTGGGAAAGGGAAGCTCCCATGTTCTATATTTTTGACTGGTCTTACCAAAATCCTAAGGGGTCAGGCTCTGCTGGTCTCTCAGAGTCGATCTGGCTGCGTCCCAAGCACCGGCCCGCGGTCTCTCAGGTGAGGAAGCTTCAGGCGCCTTGAAGGTCCCTCCGTCCAGGTCGAATTTGAGGCTGCTCAGCAGAGGTCAGGCTGTCTTCTCCTGAGATTCACCTTCTGGCTCTGTGTCTTCTGGGGCTGGGATTTCTGCTGCAGTTCTTTCCACGCAGCTTTTGTCCACTGGTGAGTGCCCACTTGTGAATGCCCACTGGTGAATGTCCACTGGTGAATGCCCACTGGTGAACACCCACTGGTGAACGCCCACTGGTGAATGCCCACTGATGAACGCCCACTGGTGAATGCCCACTGGTGAATGCCCACTGGTGAACGCCCACCCAAGGACGCCAGAAATCTTGGATCCCGGGCTGATAGCCTTCTGAGATTGTGGATGAAATCCTTTCTTCCCAAGCCCCGTGCCAGAAGAAGGAGTCAGGATGCGTCGGTTTCTTTATCAAAGCTGTTTATTCTTTCTTGTTCCTAAACACTCTTTCTCAGCCAGCGTGGATGCTACCTACACCGCTGCCCAAGACTATCTGAACGCCTCATGGGCGGTCGTTATCTCTTATACCAGTTGTTACATGCTAGTTGTTTTCAATATTATACCAATACCCATCACCTTTATTAAACTGTGCACTTTCACACTAAGCCAATCCAAAAGTGCCACCACCACAGCAGAAGATGGAGGGCAAGAAGAAGCAGCAGAAGGACAGGGACATGCCCAGATTCCTCCATCTTGCCTTCTTGAGCTTCCATTAAACCTCAGAATTCTACATCTACACCCGGTGATAAATTAATACTATCCTAATCAAACTCTCATGGCTTGTCTCTGGACCCCTTGCCAGGGTTTCGGATCACCCAGGGCACCCAGAGGGATGTCCTGGGTTCCGACAGAGACTGATAAGGGTTGGCCCCAATTTGCTTATGCCAGCATAGTCCAACAGTTTTTATCCACTCACAATTTGAGTCATTTCTCTGACTCCAATAACTGTCAGAGCTTCAGGCTGCCAAATTGTGCTCCTGCTTGTTGAATTGAGTGTTAAGGTGGAAATGCAGGGTGTATAACCGACCATATCTCTGTATTCTTTCCCTTCCCTGCTGATGCAGAGAGTTCCTATCACTCTTTTATCTTATTAGTGTAGTTTTAGCAATTTTAGCACGATGACCTTAAAACTAAGATTGTTTACATTCTTTTCTAATCTAGTACCAATTAGAGAACACCTTTTCTAATTTCTTTTCTTTTATCTAAGATCCACCCTTCAGGATGTGACATGGTCCTTGATAATTGAGAACCATCCCATTTTAACAATTGTTGTGGGACCAGCCCCTCCCCCTTCCAGGGCCATTTTTCAGCTGATTTTAACCCCCAGATATCCAGCAGTTTGTTAACCTGAGTTCAGTAGCGATTTCTTGCATTAGGTCAATAAACAATTTTTTGCTGGGAGCTGGCAATCCCCATTCATCATTCTGTCTCTCTAGTCTGTCATAATGCTCACTTAAGGTCCTCAGCCTTTCTTGTTCTAGTTTCCTTTTTCTGGCTTCCAGCTCCTGTCTTTTTAGCTCTAGGGCAACCTGTCCTAACTTATTTTCTGGACTTACACCATCCTCATCCTTCAAAAGCAGAAAGTTTTTTCATATTTCATGCAAACTCTCTCATCATCTTCTTTTAGCAAATCTAACACAATAGGTTCAGTATTCAAAGTTAATTTGTCATATTTCATATTCTGGCCCACCCAATAGGATTTCCATCTAATATACACATACCTATCAGTTTTGGATCATAACAAAGCTTGTTTACCCGATAGTATGAGACAAAGGTAGACTCATTTCTGCCCCCAATCCAGACTGTGCAATTACATTCTTTACAAACTGGGATAGTTTGTAAATTCCTGATTTCTCGCCTGGGTCGGACATGTTCTTCTGACTTTATTTTCTCACCCACCGCCTTTGAGCTGTGAGAAATTAGTTCTCCTGTTTCTTGACACATCTTAAATGAAACATCATTAAAGGCACAGTACCTGTCTCTGCTGGAACAGTTATACTGGGCTTTATACGTTGCCTTCGGAGCCAACTCTCCCCGGACCGCCTTGAAGCACAACTCGCACTTTTCATTGCAGAGTTTGCTCGCTGTGGATAACTCGGTCAGTTGGAACACAGCTAGGCTCAGGACCATCAGGTTCTCCCATCAGAACACTCCTCTGCCTCTGCCTGCACCCACTGAGTTTCCACCGGGGTGAAGGAACCCGTCTTCTCGGCAGCAGGGGAAACTTCTGGGGTCCCATAGTGGTCTTGCGTAGCGTATCTCCTTTTGGAGGCAGCCCACCTGGACAGCTTAACTGTATCCGCACTGCAAGGTACCTTATTGTCCTGATGCACTCAGTAGCCAATGGTCGTGCTCACTGATCCAATTTTCCCCTTTTCCCTTTTATGAAAATTCTATACCACTCAGGAGAATCAATTTGGAACAGGCCCAAATTAGTGGTGAGGGCTAAGACAATATTTGTCAGTTTCGTCTCCGTTTCCCAGCACTTGTCACACAATCCTAAAGGCAGAACACCCCCCCTGCAGTGTACAACCCAGATTTCCTGACAATATCCACATTCAAAGTGAATACAAGGGTAACACCATCATCCAGGATTTGTACAAATTATTGTGTGGCTCATTTATTGCCTCAGCGAAGCTTGATTTTCAGTTCTCCAGGGCTGGAAGCAACTTTCCACTCTGCTTTTTCTTCTTGGGGTTCCACCTTTTTGACTCGGGAGGCGTGTGTCCACCCTTTCTCTGCTGTCCAGACTGCAGTGTGTGTTGTTAAAGGGACAAGAAGAGGATTATCAGTGAGGAGTGAGTGGTGTCTCCTTCCAGGCTTTGATCAGGACCTTGTCTCCTGATCTTATGGATCACAGATCCTAACGGAACTCTCTGTTACCAGTCCATGCTTTTGGAGCTCCTGCAAATTCTTATTAATTTCTATCAAGTAGGGTTGAATCTACCCAGGGGTGTCCTACAGACATTTCATGCTGGTAGGGCATCCTGTAAAGCATCTCAAATGGCGACAGCCCTGTCTCTGAGTTAGGCTGGGTTCCTTATATTTAAAAGGGCTAGGGGAAGACTTTACCCACAGCATTTTTGTTTCTCTTATTAATTTAGCCAATTGCGCCTTTAAGGGTTGATTCATCCTTTCAACCCTTCCCGAGCTCTGAGGATGCCATGGGGTATGATATTCCCACCTTATCCCCAGAGCCTCTGCAAACTGTTTGGTTATTTTGGATGTGAAATGGGTTCCCTGGTCCAAATCAATAAAATCTATGATCCCATATCGGGGTATAATCTCTTCTATCAATATTTTTGACACAATGCTTGAGCACTGGGGAATGCCTCTACCCACCGAGTTAATTGATCTACTATTACTAATAAATGCGTCCCTACTTTTGGTAGGTCAGTAAAGTCCACCTGGACCCTTTCGAACGGGTGGTAGGCTAAAGGCCGCCCCCCCAGAAGCCTCTGTCGTTCTTTATGATATAAATGATTAGAAGCCAATACAAAATAAAAGAATAATTTATTCAGCAAAGTTTCCAACACTGAATTAAAAGCCACAATAAAACTGGACAACATCGATCGAATGCTGGGTGGGCAGAGTGACAGCACAAAGGTACCATCCAACCTCGACCACACACACCGAGCTTCGGCGTGTGGGTTTTATACAGGTTTTTTACCCCAAGGCTAAGTCCCTTGAAAGTCCAAATATTCATGTATTTCTTTATTTCCAAATGGAGGTTTGAAAGGATTTCCCCTCTGCACGAGAGGATTATTTGATAGTCTTCCCGGATTTCATCTTGGGGAGGGTGACGTGATCATCCTCCGGATCCCCACCAAGCTCGATATCAGATGTTGAGGAGCTGTGAAGTGGAGGTCCATCCTTGATGAATGGGCCATCTCCAGTTCGGCCCTGTCCTTTCTGTGGCAAACGTGTTGGTCACACAGCTCGCACAATGGACTCTGAAATGTCGGAGATGCCCTTGAGTAGCTTTTAATAAACCAAATTCTTGATAGAGTATTACATGCAGGAATTTATCTATTCCATCCATTACACCGGTTATCGAATCTTGGGCGCAGGGACAGATGGAACAGCAGCACGGGTCTTGGAGGGTTGAAGCTGGTTTATTCAACTCAATGGTGGAATCCCCAGACAATTTTCTGCCACGTGCACATGGCTTTTATGCACACAGAGGGTAGGAGGGGTTGGAGTCAGGTGACTACCCAATGACAGCAGAGCTTGAGAGGGGAATTTAGGGAAATAACACGGGTGGAATTGAGCAAGGGAAGGATTGCAACACCTGGGTTGGACCAAAAACCAGGGGAAAAGCAGGGGTGTGCTGGGTTAAAGCATAAAATGAAAACATGGGTACATATGACTCAAAAAGCACACCGCAACCATCTTGGGCTTTGAGGATTTTTTCAATTTGTTCTCTCCAAATGCTTGCTTGAATTGTTGCAACGTGCTGAGGTGTGCCCACCTTATTGCATGCCTCTTCCATCTCAGTCACAGTGGGTTGAGCAGGCATGGCACTGATGATGCATTTGCATTCCACACTGGCATCTGCAAATGCAAGGCTCTGAAGCAGATGTGGTGTGGAGAATTTAGCAAATGAATGGCTGCATAGCAAAGGCCATGATAATATCAAGACGGGTAAAGTAGCTACGTGATTCACAGCAAGCAGACACTGCCCTTGAGCACAGATGTTTCATAGCAACAAGGGATGTCAAGAATACATTGTATATATCGAGAATGCATTGTATGTGGGAAAAGTACACAAAGCAGAGAAAGTTGCAACTGCAAGGCTAACTGCAGAAAATACGTGCATTATAAAAGACATAACCAATCATGAGCTATACTTTTGCAATATGTATGAGCTGATTACTGCCTGTATAAATGTGATAACATGGAACACAATAAACGAGGCTAGTTGATCAAGATAAGCTTGAGACTTGTCTCCCGCGGCCTTCTTCCAACAATGTGGCTTTGCTGCTTCATCACTCACTTGCCTGTCCAGTTCTTGTGTGAGACGCTCAAGGAATGAAGTAAAGGGTTCAGAAAGACCTTGCTTGATCTCTCTATAAATGCTTTCAGGAGTTCCAGCTGGTAGAATTTGCAGAATTATTTTTTGTGCTGCTTCTTTGATATCTGCAAGCACATCTCGAGGCAGGTCCCTGGCTTGATCTTCAGGTTTGTCGTTGGGTGGGTCTCTTGCTAACTGAGGTATGGTGAGAGCTGCATTTGGTCCTTCTTGGACCAAGTACATATGACTCAAAAAGCACACTGCAACCATCTTGGGCTTTGAGGATTCTTTCAATTTGTTCTCTCCAAATGCTTGCTTGAATTGTTGCAACGTGCTGAGATCTCGGATCCCGGGCTGATAGCCTTCCGAGATTGCGGATGTTTCTTTTCTTCCCAAGCCCGGTGCCAGAAGAAGGAGTCAGGATGCGTCGGTTTTTTTATCAGAGCTGTTTATTCTTTCTTGTTCCTAAACATTCTTTTTCTCTCAGCTAGCGTAGATGTTACCTACACCGCTGCCCAAGGCTGTCTGAACGCCTCTTGGGTGGTCACTATCTCTTATACTACGTACTACGTGTTCTATGTTTACAATATTATACCAATACCCATCACCTTTATTAAACTGTGTATTGCTACTCTAATCCAATCTAAAAGTGCCACCACCACAGCAGAAGATGGAGGGCAAGAAGAAGAAGCAGAAGGATAGGGACACGCCCAGATTCCTCCATCTTGCCTTCTTGAACCTCCATTAAACCCCAGAATTCTACATCTACACCCAGTGATAAATTAACATTGTACTAATCAAACTCTCGAGGCTTGACTCTGGACCCCTTGCCAGGGTCTCGGATCACCCAGGGCACCCAGAGGGACGTCCTGGGTTCCGACAAGTCCTAGTCCTCCATCTTTTAACCTGGAATACAAGATGACATCACATGTATTTGGCGGGAGGTAGAGCCACTCCTTGACCACCTTCCTAATAGACAGGTCAAGGGATTTGAGATGGTGCTCTCACTTCAATATGGTCAGTCAGATATATCAGTCTTGGAATGCTGTAAGTCCTTTCTGAAGAGGCTTGAGTGGTGCGTCTCCAATCCGATGGAGCCATTCCTCAAGTTTCCTGGCAGAGCCCACCCAGGGGTCAATCTGGATGCCAGGATAGTTCTCTGAGCTCCCCAGGTGGGGCAGATTAAGGGGAGACCCATTAATCTGCCAGGCAGGACAATCATTGATCGTATACGAGTCCTTTGTCGGTTTGATGTAAAAACCATGGCATTTCTCCCATTGAGTCTGGAGACCACGAAAGGTCTCCAAAATCTGAATGTTTTGATGCATGCTGTCCCAGGAGTCACTCAGTAGCACCAGCTCATCAGCAAAAGCCATGGCAGCAACTTTAAACCCACCATAAGGGAACCCTTTGCTTTCTGCCTCAAGTTTACATAAAAGAAGGTCGAGTGCCAAATTGAACAACAAAGGTGATGTAGGGTCGAACAGATGTTAATTGGGTCTGTTTTCCCCTTTCTTAGTGATGATGTACGTTGTAATGTTTTTGTACATCTCACCAGATGGACTAAATGGGGATCCACCCCTCTTTGGACCAGACACACAATAATATGTTGGTGACACACAGCGTCAAAAGCCTTGGCAATATCCACAAACACGACCCCCGGATCTCGATGCTCCTGCTTTGTGCGCTTAACAAGAAGCTGAAACAGCTTCACGTTCTCAGAACAGCCAGAGGCACTCATAAATCCCCGTTGCCTGGGGTTAATGGGACATGCTTGGGCCAGCCTCGCCGTAGCGATCCTGGAGAACAACCTGAACACCACAGATGCAATGGTGATAGGTCTCCAGTTACTGATACCACCAACTCTCTCCTCATTGGAAGACTTTGGTATCAAAACTGTCTGACAGTCCCGTAGTGCATCTGGTACAGTTTCAGTAATGAGCCAGAGGTTGAAGATCTTGCTCAACTGGGAAAACTTAGGGTCTAATTTGATAAGATGACCCAAAGTAGTCCCATCTGGCCCTGGAGCAGAGGTTTTACGCATCTTATTCACATTTTTACCTATCTTTTTATACATAATTAGGTCCTGAAACGAGGTGTTATCTGCATCCCTATACACAGGGAAGGTTTCAAGACCCATAAAACAATCTGACGTTTCCCATCTTGCCTTAAACACATTCTTTTTGACTTGGCCCAAAGAAAAAATTTCTGAATTACAATTTGGGTCCAAATTGTCACTGCTTCTCTTATGAATTTCGTTGGCTGAACTGTTTTTTTGAGTCCATTTGCCAGTCAAAGTTTGGTGGGGTGCCAACAGGGTACCTCCTATGAGAAAGAATGAATAACATAGGTACAGTTACAAAAACATTTCTCTTGTTTATAGAAAATCGCCTGGGAAAAGAATTTCAGAAACCAAAACATGTCGGGCATGAAATCACAGCTACACATATATTCATGCAGATACAGATGGAGTGACATGGGTGGTTCATCGTAAAACAAGGATCCCTTGAGGTGTGCATTGGGTCTCTCTATCCTTTTGCATCACCCTGGTCCCTGAGCAAAGACAACCCCACAGATGGGATTGCCTTTTCTGGAGGCAGAATTAACCCAAACAGTTTTTCCCAGCATACATGCTGTGTGTACCACTGGAACCTTATCTCCATCCATTGTTTTCAGCAGCTCAGATTGGGCAGAGCCTGCTCGGTTGGTGGAATCTTGAGTGTTCACTAACCATGTGGCCTTTGCTAAATTGATCTCTCAGTTCTTGAAAGTCCTCCCACCCAGTGCCTTCAAGGTGGTTTTAAGCAGGCCATTGCACCATTCAACTTTCCCGGCAGCTGGTGTGTCACACTGGACACGGAAGGAGCACACAGGACACGCTCAGTCACCCAAGGCAAAAGGGAGAACTTTATTTACAGTTTCTACAATTTATAGACTCTCTAAAATGAGAGTGGATTGGAGGATAATGTATCTCCTCCGAATCCACATTGGCTAGTTGAACAGTCTGTCAATTTTCTCCTCCTCCAAGAAGGAATGTGAAAAACACATAGTGTTTTGAGAAAAGTGTGGGAATTCTAACTCCAAGTATGTAAATATCAGAAGGCTTTTGAAAATCAGGGCGACACTGGTGCATGATAAGGGATGTGATATATCCATTCGATGCCATGTTCTCTAGCCCAGGTGTTTATAAGGCTGTTCTTGAAATGGGTCCCATTGTCTGACTCGATTCTCTCTGGGTTGCTGTGCCTCCACAGGACTTGTTTTTCAAGGCCCAGGATGGTATTCCAGGCAGTAGCATGAGGCACAGGGTAGGTCTCCAGCCATCCAGTGGTTGCTTCCACCATGGTCAGCACATAGCGCTTGCCTTGGCGGGTCTGGGGAAGGGTGATGTAGTCAATCTGCCAGGCTTCCCCATACTTATATTTAGACCACTGTCCCCCATACCATAGGGGGACATCCCCCACTTGGCCTGTTTGATGGCAGCACAGGTCTCACAGTCATGGATAACCTGGGAAATACTGTCTAAGGTTAGATCCACCCCTTGGTCTCGTGCCTACTTATAGGTGGCATCTCTACCCTGATGGCCCGAGGCATCATGGCCCCATTGAGCTAAAAACAACTCTCCCTTGTGTTCCCAATCTAAATCAATCTTTGACACCTCTATTTTTGCTGCCCGATCTACCTGCTCGTTGTTTTGATGCTCCTCACTAGCTCTGCTCTTGGGAATGTGGGCATCTACATGGCGGACTTTCACAGGTAGTCTCCCTACCCTGGGAGCAATGTCTTTCCACTCCTCAGCAGCCCAGATTGGTTTCCCTCCACGCTGCCAATTAGCCTCTTTCCACCTCTTCAGCCATCCCCACAGAGCATTGGCTACCATCCATGAATCAGTGTAGAGGTAGAGCCTTGGCCACCCCTCTCTTTCAGCAATATCCAAGGCCAGTTGAACAGCCTTGAGTTCTGCAAGTTGACTTGATCCACCCTCTCCTTTGGTGGCCTCAGCAACCTGTCGTGTGGGGCTCCACACGGCTGTTTTCCACTTCCAGTTCATCCCTACAATACGACAGGAACCATCAGTGAAAAGGGCATAATGCGTCTCCTCTGCTGGCAATTGGTTGTATGGTGCAGCCTCTTCAGCCCGTGTCACTTGCTCTTGTTCTTCATCTGTGAGACCAAAATTTTCACCCTCGGGCCAATTGGTAATTAAAATCCCAGGGCGATTCAGTTTACCCATACGGGTGCGCTGCGTAAGAAGAGCAATCCACTTGCTCCATGTGGCATCAGTGGCATGATGGGTGGAAGGGACCTTTCCTTTGAACATCCACCCCAGCACAGGCAGTTGGGATGCTAAGAGGAATTCTGCTTCTGTACCAATCACCTCTGAGGCAGCTTGAACTCCTTCATAGGCAGCCAAGATTTCCCTCTCTGTTGGAGTGTAGTTGGCTTTAGACCCTCTGTAACTTCGACTCCAGAATCCCAGTGGTCGGCCTTGAGTCTCACCAGGTACCTTTTGCCAAAGGCTCCAGGACAGACCCTGGCTCCCGGCCGCAGAGTAGAGTACGTTCTTTACATCTGGTCCTGTCCTGACTGGGCCAAGGGCTACAGCATGAACAATCTCCTGTTTGATCTGGGTGAAAGCTTGTTGCTGCTCAGGGCCCCAATAGAAGTCATTTTTCTTACGGGTAACGAGATAAAGGGGGCTCACAATCTGACTGTACTGCGGAATATGCATCCTCCAGAAACCTATAGCACCCAGGAAAGCTTGTGTTTCTTTTTTATTCGTTGGGGGGGACATAGCTGTGATTTTATTAATGACATCTGTAGGGATCTGACGCCGTCCATTCTGCCATTTCACTCCTAGAAACTGGATCTCCCAAGCAGGTCCCTTAACTTTACTCTTCTAAACTGCAAAGCCTTCCAGGAGAATTTGGATGATTTTCTCCCCTTTCTCGAACACTTCTGCTGCTGTGTCTCCCCACACAATGATATCATCAATACATTGTAGATGTTCGGGAGACTTATCCTTTTCTAATGTGGCTTGAATCAGTCCGTGGCAGATGGTAGGACTGTGCTTCCACCCCTGGGGCAGTCGGTTCCAGGTGTACTGCACTCCCCTCCATGTAAAGGCAAACTGAGGCCTGCATTCTGCTGCCAAAGGAATGGAAAAAAATGCATTTGCAATGTCAATTGTGGCATACCATTTTGCTGCTTTGGACTCCAGCTCATACTGCAGTTCCAGCATGTCTGGCACCGCAGCGCTCAGCGGTGGTGTCACCTCATTCAATGCACGGTAGTCCACAGTTAATCTCCATTCTCCTTCAGATTTACGCACAGGCCAGATGGGACTGTTAAAGGGTGAGTGGGTTTTGCTGACCACCCCTTGGCTCTCCAACTCTCGAATCATCTTATGGATGGGACTCACAGCATCTCGAGTTGTTCTGTACTGTCGGCGATGCACTATGGAAGTGGCAATTGGTACAGGTTGCTCTTGTACTTTCAGGAGTCCTACTGCAGATGGATTCTCAGACAGTCCAGGCAAGGTGTTCAATGGCCGGATGCCTTCTGTCACTACAGCTGCTATCCCGAACGCCCACCTGAGTCCTTTTGGGTATTTGAAATACCCACTTTGGAGGTAATCTATGCCCAAAATGCATGGGGCCTTTGGGCCAGTCACAATAGGGTGTTTCTTCCACTCCTTTCCAGTCAGGTTCATCTCTGCTTCCACCAAAGTAAAATCTTGTGATCCCCCTGTCACGCCAGCAATAGAGACGGATTCTGCCCCTACATGTCTCGATGGCATTAATGTGCACTGCGCACCAGTATCGACCAAGGCCTCATAGTCTTGTGGTTCAGATGTGCCAGGCCAACGAATCCACACAGTCCAAAAAATGCGGTTCTCCCTAGCCTCTGCCTGGCCAGAGGCAGGGCCCCTCTAAGCGCGGTTATCTTTCTTTTCTTGAGCATATGTCTTAGAGGTGCCTTCGAGGGGGTCATCATCACACCTGGCAGTTTGGCTACGGGCAACTGGAGCCGCTTCCCTTTTGGTGGAACTCCCTCTCTCAGTCTTGCCTTCCTTCAATTCACGCACCCGTCTTGCCAGGGCAGCTGTAGGTTTCCCATCCCATCTGTTCATATTTTCTCCGCAATCCTGCAGGAAGAACCACAGCTCAGCACGTGGAGTGTACCCTCTCTCCCTTCCCGGGGAGCGTCTACATTGGGTACCAGAACCTCTGATCTGTACTGCTGAGATTTGGAGAAGGTCCTCTCTAATCTCCTCCCTAAGTTTCTTATGGTTCTCATCTATCTTATCCTCCAGTTTCTGTAGGCGTGTCTCCACAGCTGCGATTCTGGCATGTGTTGGGCCATGCACAGCATCTGCATACGCTCGGAGCTTCTTTGCCATGTCCAGCACAGTCTCCTCCACATCCTCCCGCTTCATTACTGCTAAAGCAGTGGCATATTCAGATGGCCCAAGTCGTATAAGTTTCCTCCACATCACAGACGTACATGATATCAAGTCTGGGTTCCTAGTGTTTAGGTCATCTGCGAAGACCATCTCTGCCACTGCCATCTCTCTCAAACGTTGAATCCCCTGTTCTATAGTCTTCCATGGGGTTTGCTGCATATAAAGGTCGTCTGCACACAAGTATCTTTCTGCCACACTTCCTAGGACCCGTACCCAGAGACTGCACGGACTGGCCCCTCTCATCATCTCTTGGTCGATGACTGGATCATGTGACAGGGATCCCAGATGTCTCGCTTCAGTGCCGTCCAGAATTGTAGCCTCGCCTGCAGCATCCCAAAGACGGACTAACCAACTAATTATAGATTCATCAGGTTGTCGCCGATAGTCCTTTCTTAGGCCCCGAAGGTCCTTCAGGGAAAAGGCATCAATATGGGCCTCTGATCCTGTGCTAGAAGCTTTGGCTTCTGATGTTGGTGAAGGTCCTTCCCTTGGGTCATCATCGTCCACTGGCCGATCAGTTTTGTGGGTGTGTTTCTTTGCTGGAGCAACTGCCAGGGGCTTAGGCTTACTGTCTGGTTTAGCTGCTGGTTTCAGGCTCAGGTTCCAGTGTAGCTGCTGGCTTCATAACTTGGGTTTTGGCTGCAGCCTGAGTGACTGGGGTGGCTGTTGAGTTGTATTCCCCCCCCCCTGCCTCTGTCTGCTGCCCTACAGTACCTAGCAGTGTGCAATAAGCATATGCCAGAGCCCAGCTTACTGCAACAATCCTTTCCCCCTTAGAGCCATCCTGGTATCTCTCTTTCAGGTATTTCCCCAGCTCCACTGGGTTCTGAATTTGTTCCTGTGGAAAATCCCACACTACAGGGTCAGAGAATTCCCTGAGGGGTTGGCCCATATTCTCCCATTCCCCACACCACTCAGGATTTCCTCTGCCTGGGTCAGGAGTTTCATCAGCCCCTCTAGAAATCTCAGCCCATATTCTAGAGAAGCTGCGGACTGTATAGAGGAGGCTTACCAAATTAAATACCAGAAAGATGGTTTCTTTAACAGTCAGGGGAGACTGAACATCTTGTAACAACTCAAAAGAAAACGGAGAAAGCAGAGGCCGAACAAACCCTGCCCCTGCTTCCCCTCCAGCAAACTGAGTACACAACCACAAGATTGGACCATAGATTATGGGAGTAGATTCGAGCATCTTAACAACCTTCCTATAAAACATCACCACCAAGCCCAGTCCAATAAATATTCTGGTTAGTACCCCACGGCTATACAAACTGTGTATTAGGAACAGTACCAGAGCTATTTCTGGGTGAGGAAGTAGCCCTAGGCACCACAAAGGTATTAAGATTTCAAGAAACCCCAGGGACCAGAAATATTGGCAGACTTTCATCCCGTATAACATCATAAGTCCAGAGAAACCCATTCTAGCACACCCACGAAACAATTAGCACCACCAATACTATTATTTAGGTTTTTCCACTTTTCTCTGGCCTTGTTTCCCGGCCAACGCACCAAGAAATGTCCCGCTTTGGAACAGATTAGGGGGAGAACCCCTAAAACAAACCTCCACCACCCCCTCCCCCACTCCCAGACCTGGGTTCGGGAGGGAAGAAAAACTCCTTGGAGGGAAAGTGGAAAAACCTATTTTATTAACAACACTCCCCACACAAAAGAAAAAAAAGAAGGAAACAGGTACTGTGCGAGGAGAGGCGCTGATCTTCTCTGTTGAGCTCCAGAAATTCCTGAACTTTCCTCAGGTCAGGTCAGGTCAGTCCAGAGCCGGTCCTAATCTTCGGGAAGGGGAAAGAAAAAAGGAAGGAAGAAAACGAGCAGAGAGTAGCGAGAAAATAGCAAGCAGCAATGCCAAGCCTAGCAGAGAGCAAGCTGAGCCAAAAGTGAAAGTAAAAAAGCCCGCAGCCGTTTCCCCCCCCCCCAGCAAGGGCCTGCCTATCAGCCGCAGTCCTCGCCGGAGGGGAAGAGAAAACAACTGCCAAGACACAATATAGCCCCACGATGTAGGATATAGAGCAGGAGTCGCCTGCCAACCCAGGACACATATTGTAAATGTTCTGGAGCCTTATCCTTTTCTAGTGTGGCTTGAATCAATCCATGACATATGGTAGGACTGTGTTTCCACCCCTGGGGCAGTCGGTCCCAGGTGTACTGCAGGCCCCTCCAGGTGAAAGCAAACTGAGGCTTGCATGTTGTGGCCAGGGGAATGGAGAAAAATGCATTGGCAATGTCAATAGTGGCGTTGCACCTCGCTGCCTTGGACTCCAGCTCGTACTGCAGTTCCAGCATGTCTGGCACAGCAGCGCTCAGCGGTGGAGTCACCTCATTCAAGGCACGATAGTCCACAGTCAGTCTCCATTCTCCATCAGACTTGCACACAGGCCAGGTGGGGCTGTTGAAGGGTGAGTGGGTTTTGCTGACCACCCCTTGGCGCTCCAGCTCTTGGATCATCTTGTGGATGGGGATCACAGCATCTCAATTTGTCCGATACTGCTGGTGGTGCACTGTTGAGGTGGCAACTGGTACTTGTTGCTCTTCTACTTTCACTGGAGTCCCACTGTCTTGGATCCCGGGCTGGTGGCCTTCCGAGACTGCGGGTAAAGTCCTTGTTCCCAAGCCCCGTTGCCAGAAGAAGGAGTCAGGATGCGTTGGTTTCTTTCTCAAAGTTGTTTATTCTTTCTTATCTCTATTCATTCCTTCTCAGCCAGCGTGGATGCTGCCTACACTGCTGTCCAAGGCTAACTGCACTGCTCAAGGGCGGTCGTTATCTCTTATACTAATTGTTACGTGCTAGTTGTTTTCAATATTGTGCCAATACCCGTCACTTTATTGAACAGTGTATTTTCACACCAAACCAATCCAAAAATGCCACCACCTCACCAGAAGATGGAGGACAAGAAGAAGAAGAAAGACAAGGGACACACCCAAATCCCTCCATCTTGTCTCCTTGAGCCTCCTTTTTGAACCCTCAAAATCCCACATTTTCACTCAATACTTAGCTATTATCCCAATCACACACCTGTGACTTGTAATTCTCCATATAAGGTTGGCAATCGCTCCCAAGGGGTAAAATCAAAGCCACTGGAGTTTTTGGCACTGCACCAGTATGGCGTTTTTTGCCCTCCGTGGATCACTGATCAGTGATTCCTTTGCCGTGCCCGGCCCCTGGCTAGAAGCGTGCTCAGTTTTCGGTAGGGCCCACTGGACAGATCTGCAGAACACCCACGCGGTGGGCCTTTTGGCTTGCAAGCACTAGATGTAAATTAGCAGCTATGGCGATGGAGGAAAAGGAAGGCTCTCTTCTGAGGTGTAACAGGAGATGTTTATTGCCTGTCCTCACCTCATAGATGGTGGGTGAGAGAGAGCGAGGCCCTGCCCTGACCCCCGCTTAAGAGGACAGGTACCAAGGGGCGTGTACAAAAACTTTACACCAATAGGGGGATACAAAGGGAGGAGTTGGGGGGTAGATTGACACACAAAAGGGCCAATCCCTGGAGAGGGGGGGAGGGGATTTCCAGAACCTGTTTCAATCAGAAGCCCGGTCTCCCCGAGATTTCCAGAAGGGGGAGAGGCTTTTCCTGGATGACTGGCAGGCTCCGGGGGAAGGGACAAACATGGATGAATAGGGGGGTTTGGAATAGACCATTTTCCCAACATAAATAACATTAATTATATAAACCCAAAACTTGTGAGCACAGCTCACGCACCACTACATCTCCCCCTTTCTTTTTATATAAAGATAGTAATTTAAACCATAAAAAGCTAGTCGGTGGCCACAGCTCGGGGTCTTCTTCAGGGAGGTCCTTTCCTTCTTCAACTCTCACTTCTGCTTCCGGTGGAGCTGCTGTGACAACCACGACTAGGCTTGCATATGGGGGGGAGACAGTTTGAGACTAACTTTTTAACAAAGTAGCGAATGCAGGTAACAGTGCCCAGAATACACAAAACCATAAACAGAACAATTAACACAGGACGAAGAATAGATCTTGCCCACCCAGGCAGCCCCCAGTCCTCAAAAAGTCCCTCCAGCCAGTCAGATGTTTGAGGACAGCTTGTTCCTGATGTCTCTGACAATTTTGCAGATTGTGGCACAGGTGTTTCTGCCAAGTTTGCTGTTTGTGGCATGTTTGCTGGCACTGTCCACGCCACGGTCGGAGACTGCAGGCTGGAGATCAGCAGCAGGGATAGAAGTCTGGCTGCTGTCAGTGGGGCCATCGCTCTGAGTGGGTTTGACCTGAACTAAATAGAATGTGAGACAAGGACATAATTAGTGACAGACCAGTGGGGTAGGGGTAGGACAAATTCTTCCCAGCTTGTCCATTTGTGTCTTTTCCGTCTCCAGGACGCCACGGACACCTGTGAAACCTTAACTCCTTTTCCAGAGGCCCTTGGAACATAGGGTCTCACCCACTTTGAAGGGATCCACCTTAAGCCACTGGGGGTGGACACGCGGGCGTACCCACGTCCCCAAGTAACCAGGTGGTGAGGGCCCTCTGTGCCGCCGGTCTCTGGGTCCTTTATAAGGACGGGTGGTCGAACCTTGGTGGAAAACTGGTCGCTGCTGCTGAAGTGCCTGACGATCGGTGGGTTCAAAACCTCAAAAGAGCAATTTAGAAAATTGATGGTGAACAGTGCTCTGGACAGGCGGATAGTTGGAGATTCTAATTTCAGGACCTGTTGCTGCTGGTCCAGGACCCTTTTGATCTCCCGGTGGGTCCTTTCTACCACCGCTTGACCTGTGGGGGAATGGGGGATGCCTGTTTTATGCTCCACCCCCCATTGCTGCAGGAAACTGCGGAACTCCTTGGATTTATACGCAGGCCCGTTGTCAGTTTTCAGGGCTTTTGGGACTCCCATAAAGGAGAAAGCCTGGATGAGATGTGCAATCGCATCCTGGGACCTCTCCCCTGCGTGGGCAGAGGCAAAGACTGCTCCGGAGAAGGTGTCCACCTGAGACGTGCACATATTCCTCACCTTACCAAACTGAGGGAATATGTGTCACAGTCTGTCTGCCACACCTCACAGCTGCCTAACCCTCTGGGGTTGGCACCAGCGCTCAGGGTGGGGAGCGCATGCTGCTGACAATTTGGACAAGTTGCCACGATTGCCTTGGCCTGTTCCCGGGTAAGGTGGAACCGGCGAACTAAACCTGGGGCATTCTGATGGAAAAGTTGGTGACTGATCTTCGCCTGCTCAAACACATTTGGGAGCGGGGCCATCTCTGCAGGGGCAGCAAGGGCATCGGCTCTCCTGTTCCCCTCAGCGATGAACCCGGGCATGTCCGTGTGTGACCTCGTATGCATCACAAAGAATGGTTGCTCTCGGTGGGAGACAAGCTTAACTAACTTTGAGAGCAACTTGAATAGGGCAATGTTGGTCACTTCCTGGAGAACGGCATTTTCAGCTCTGGATACTACACCTGCTACATATGCAGAATCAGTTACCAAATTGAATGGTTCAGAGAACCTCTCGAAAGCCCTGACAACTGCGGCCAACTCAGCGATTTGAGGTGATCCTTCTACCTCAGCGACATCTGTCTCCCACCGCTGAGTCTGAGGGTCTTTCCAAGTCATAACTGACTTGTGAGACTTTCCGGACGCGTCCGTAAAAACTGTCAGGGCCTCTAAAGGCCTTTTGCTCTGAAGGCTTTCTAATTTTAGCGTGAATTGGGCTTCCGAATTAAAAATTTTGTGGGCAGGCCGATGAATAGAAATTTGTCCTGTGTAGGAATCCAGAGCCATTTGCAAAGCCTCGTTCTCCTGGAGAAAGCGTTCCAACCTTGGCTTTGTAATTGGGCCCGTTTTGGTCTGAATTGGGATGTGAATGCATTCAAAATCACAGCCAGCAAGGTCCCTAATACGGGTTCTGGCCTTCCGGATTAGATCAGCCGCCAGCTCCTGTGGCGTGGTCATCCTTTTGGACCTTTGGTGGCTAAGAAAGACCCACTCTATAATGAGAAGAGGATCTCTCCCGCCTCTGTCCTTACGGGGTAATTTGCTTACCTCCTTGTCCCACTGAAAGATGACTCCATGGAGGTGTGGCAGATTTCCTAATACAATGAAACTGAAAGGCAGTTCAGGTGCACACCTGTTTGCCTGTCGGGTGGACATTTTTACCTGGACCTTCTCCAGTGCCTTCTGTGCCTCTGGGGTGAGCTCCCGCGGAGAACTCGGCTCCTCTCCCCCTTTCAATAAATTGAAAAGAGGGTCTAGGTCCTTGGTGGTCAGACCTAGCCAGGGCCGCACCCAGGACAATGCCCCACACAGCTGATGAGTGTCAGCAAGAGTCCTGATTTTAGTTTTTATTTCCAATTTTTGCGGAACAATGGTCCGCTTACTGATCTCCAGGCCTAAATATTTCCAAGGCGGCACCCGTTGAATCTTCTGCTCCTGCAGCTCGAACCCTGCAGCAACCAATGAAGAGATTGTCAGGTCAAGCGCATGGGACAGTACATCCTCGTTCGGGGCACAGACAAGCACGTCATCCATATAATGATAGATGATTGCCTTGTCTGCAGCTGCACGTACAGGGGACAGCAAGGAAGAGACGTACCACTGGCAAATCACGGGCGAGTTCTTCATGCCCTGCGGCAAGGACTTTCCAGTGATACCTTTTCCTCGGGGCCTCTTGGTTGATGGTGGGAACCGAGAATGCGAAGCGCGGGGCATCGTCAGGATGAAGGGGAATTTGGAAGAAGCAATCTTTAATATCTATGACTGCCAATTGCCAATCTCGAGGGAGCATTGTCAGGGAAGGCATCCCTGGTTGGAGAGACCCCATATCCTCAATGACATTGTTAATTTGTCTGAGGTCGTGAAGGAGCCGCCACTTGGTCTTGTCAGCCTTTTGGATGACAAAGACCGGGGAGTTCCACGGGGATGTAGGTCTCCTCGATGTTACCCTTGGCTAAGTTGCTCTTCCACGAGCTCATTCAGCGCCTTTAATTTTTGTTTTGAAAGCGGCCACTGCTCTACCCAGACTGGAACATCTGTCTTCCAATTCAGTTTTTGGGTAGGGCGCCTCTCAGTGACCGCCGCACAAACATCCTGTGAGGGGTCGGGAATGTCAATTGTGACCTCCCACTGTGCCATGAGGTCTCGCCCAAGCAATGGTTCCTTATAGTCTAAAACGAATGGGCGGATATTTGCTAATTGTCCATTCAGCCCCGTAATTTGCACAACGCTCTTTGATTGTTTAGCCAATTGAATGCCCCCAACACCTTGAACGTGTCCGGCCACGCTTTGCAGAGCCCATTGTGAAGGCCACTCCCGTGACGGGATCACGGTCACATCTGCCCCCGTGTCCAGGAGGCCTTTGATGTCAACGGTCTCCCCCCCCACCTGAAACTGGCAATCTAGCTGCGGTTTCGTGGTAGAAATTGCCTCCACCCTCCCCACCGATGGAGCTCCTTCCGTGAGGAAATCAGGGATGGGAATTACCTGGGCGATTATCTGCCCCTTCGGGAGAAAAGCAGGCGGGGAAGTACAATGCAGCCAAACCACGAAGCGCTCGGGATCAGAGTCAACGATCCCTGGAGCGACTTCGACCTCGAACGGGGTGTACTTACAGTCTCCGAGTACAACGTACTTGCATCCAATCCGATGCCAAGTGCCCTGTTCACTGGGGTTTACCGAAACCAAATGCCAGTCGCTGTCCTTCAACAGCAGCGAGTCAGTGAGTTTTAACCTGAACGGCTCGCACCGCGAGTCGGTGGTTAAAACTGAATCGGAGAGGTCTATCTCCCTGGGTGTCAAGTCCGGTAGATTAGAGTCCAGGGGGACTCTGTTGTCAGTCCTGGTAGACAGGAAAAGAAAGGTTAGTTTTGGTTCCTTCCTCCCCCCCTCCCCCTCCTGGCCCGGGCCACCCGTTTTGTATCTTCACGCAGGGTGGTCCCGCGCTCACCCCCTAGTTTTTTGGAGCCGCTTGAAGGCTCCCCTGCAACCCCCCACGCCCACCCCCTTGAGTGGCCACGAATTGCTGGAAAGCAGTCCGCATCGGGCAAGCATGCAGCCAATGGCCGCTTTGCCCGCAGAGGCTACAACAGTCTCTGCTCGCCCGAAAAGGATGTTTCTTTGCCGGCTGCTTCCTGGAGAAACCCTCTGAGTCCAATGCTGCAGCTCTCGGATTGGCTCGCTGCGGATGCCTTGATGGCTGCTCCTGTTGTAGCATGACATGAAGGGGAACCTTTGCCTCGCAGACGCGGAGAAAGTCCTGCACCGTGGGCGGAGGGTCCAGCGGCAAGGCTAAGGATGGCTGCCCTTGCACCTGGTCATTGGCATTTTTTTGGACCATCACTTCCAGCACGCTTTCCCTTGCTCCCTCTCGCCGCACCTGCAGCTCAACGGCTCTCGTCATCTTCTCTATGAAGGCGACGAATGACTCTGCAGGTCCCTGCCGGATGTCGGCGTAGCTTGGCAAAGGCACTTGTCCCTGCAGCCCTAAAAATGCCTTTTCGGCCGCTTGTTTTATTTTCTCCAGCACCGGCGCCGGAATTTTTCCAGCCTGGTCTGAAGCCTGAGCCCATCTGCCCTCCCCGCACAGATGATCGAGGGTGATTGAATCTCCCTCCTCATCTGTAGCTGTCTCAGGATCTTGTAACATGCCAGGCAGGTCAGTCCGCAACAGGTCTTTCCATGCCCCCTCCCAGAGCTTAAACTCTGTGGAGGACATGAAGCAGGAAAAAAGCTGCCGCAGGTCAGATGGGACTGCGACTGTGCTGGTGAGGTTGGCCTTCAACAATCCCCTGAAATACGGGCTTTCCCTCCCGTAATCCCGGTGGGCCTTGCACAGATCCTTAATGATGTTCTGTGAAAAGGGTTGCCAGGTCGCTTGAGTGACGTTCCCACTCCTTGACCTGTTATATGTGACAGGCGCAAGGGAAGGGAGCTCACTCCGGCATGGGCTTTGGGTCTCCGGCCCCCCCCCTCCGGTTTCCCCACCGTGGGAACCGGATGTGGGACCGTGAGAACTGGAAGACCGACGTGGCTCCAACGCGGGCATGGGTGTGGCTCCGGGTGCTGACATCACTCGGGGGGTTGGGACTGGGGCGGAGCTTTGGTAGGGAGGAGTTTGGGAAGGGGCGGAAGGAGGAGGGAACAAGGAATCCTGGGAAGAAGAAGGCGCGAAATTTGCATGCGACTGCACCATGCGGTCGCCGCCATTTTCCGCTTGGGGAGAGGGGGAGAAAGGGGAAGCGCCGTCCCGTGACGCACCATCTTTTTCGGCGAAACCGAAACGGACTCAGGGTTTGGGCACTGGGTAAGAGGGGGGAAGGGTAGAAACTCGGGAAGCCGAGCCAGGGCTTTGCCGAGCCTCCTGAGCAGTCCGGCTAAGACTGTTCAGGCGGGGGGATTCGGATACTTGCGGGAAGCCAGGGCCGACAGGAGAGGTTTCTCCTGCCGATCCCCGCAAGTTATCCGTTTCGGGGAAAGAGGGAGCGGTAAAAAGGGAAGGAGAAACCGGGGAAAACTGCCTTCACTGCTCTTCCTCTACTTTCTGTTTTTCTAAAATGGCAGATCGAATCTGCATTATCCAATAAATTAATTTTGCCGCGTGTTTGTCCCCTGCTTTGCCTAATTGAAAAAATTTCGAATAGGCTGCATCCCAAAACTGAATGCACACCACTTGTGCAGGGGGCATTTTCGGAAAGTATAGGAAGAGCAGTTTTACGAACTTTTTGAGCTCCTTTTTCGAGAATTTAAACTCGGAGCCCTTCAACACAAAAACCAATAATTTACAAACTTCCTTTTCTTCGGTTGAGAGCTTCGCACCCATTTTTCTCAACCGTCACGCATGCGCACCTCAAAAACTAAAATAGCAAACGAAAAGCAAAAACCCGCGACTTAAAACCCGAGACCGGAGACCACTTCCCCGCGCCCTTGGAGCGCGGCTAATTCAAACAAAAACCAACAACGGGAAAACGAATCCGTGCCCCACGCGACGGAGCCCGCGTCTGAAACAAAACGAGAAAAAAACCGAAAGAAAAAAAAATGCCGCACTCAGACAACCCGACCCTGGGAGGGCATAAGGCTTCTCCACAGGGGAAACGCGTTTCTTGGCTCTGAAAGAGCCCCCCAAAATTGACCTAAGGGGAGGGAAAATCCAGCTCCCCTAGGAACCCCAAAATGAAAGGTGAATTTACTCACCCGTCCGGTGCTGGCGAATGAAAAAGAGGTGCTGGCGGTCCTTCGCCTGAAGAAGACTTTCCGGGCGCAGGAAAGCTGTCTTCTTCTCTTACCAGAAAGCGTACTCCATGGAGCTGCTTTTCTGGTAAGCACGTGGCTGTCTGAAAATCCTGCTGCACTGCGCGGAGGCTTCCAACGCAGGCGAGAATCAAGTCCACGGGGTCTGGCGGTGTTCTCAGACCTTTTTCCGTGCAGAGAGCTCACGCTGCCACTTCGTGCTTTGCCTCGTGCTGCAGAAGTTCTTGTCCATGTGGTTGGCCTCGCGTTGTGGCGCCACGTATGGCGTTTTTTGCCCTCCGTGGATCACTGATCAGTGATTCCTTTGCTGTGCCCGGCCCCTGGCTAGAAGCGTGCTCAGTTTTCGGTAGGGCCCACTGGACAGATCTGCAGAACACCCACGCGGTGGGCCTTTTGGCTTGCAAGCACTAGATGTAAATTAGCAGCTATGGCGATGGAGGAAAAGGAAGGCTCTCTTCTGAGGTGTAACAGGAGATGTTTATTGCCTGTCCTCACCTCATAGATGGTGGGTGAGAGAGAGCGAGGCCCCGCCCTGACCCCCGCTTAAGAGGACAGGTACCAAGGGGCGTGTACAAAAACTTTACACCAATAGGAGGATACAAAGGGAGGAGTTGGGGGGTAGATTGACACACAAAAGGGCCAATCCCTGGAGGGGGGGGGGGAGGGGATTTCCAGAACCTGTTCCAATCAGAAGCCCGGTCTCCCCGAGATTTCCAGAAGGGGGAGAGGCTTTTCCTGGATGACTGGCAGGCTCCGGGGGAAGGGACAAACATGGATAAATAGGGGGGTTTGGAATAGACCATTTTCCCAACATAAATAACATTAATTATATAAACCCAAAACTTGTGAGCACAGCTCACGCACCACTACACACCAGGGTCTCCGGACCGCCTCCTGGGGTCTTGGACCACCCAGGACATCTAGAGGGATGTCCTGGGTTCTGACACCACTGCAGATGGTTCTCTGACAGTCCAGGCAAGGTGTTCAATTTCTTGATGCCCTCTGCCTCCACAGCAACTATTCCAAAAGCCCATCTGAGTCCCTTAGGGTCTTTGTAATAGCCATTCCTGAGGAAGTCAATGCCCAGGATACACGGGGCCTTTGGGCCAGTTGCAATCAGATGTTTCTGCCTCTCCTTCCCAGTCAGGCTCACCTCAGCTTCCAATAGAGTCAATTGCTGTGATCCCCCTGTCACCCCAACAATGGAAATGGGTTCTGCCCCCACATGTCCCGATGGCATCAAGGTACACTGTGCACCAGTGCCAACCAAAGCTGCATATTTCTGTGGCTCTGATGTGCCAGGCCATCGGATCCACGTGGTCCAAAAGACTCGGTTTTCCTGTGCCTCTTCCTGGCTAGAGGCAGGGCCCCTCTAGCACTGGTTATTATTCCCTTCCTGGGCATATACGGTCTCTGGTTTGTTGGTCCGTCCTCCATTGTTATCCCATTTTAGGAGTTATTCTGGAGCCAATCCTTCCCCTTTCCAACGCCATTTCTCGGCTGATTTCAAACCCCCACGAATCCAGCAATTTGTCAGCCCTAACTCAGTGGCTGTTTCTTGCATCAGATCAGTGAAAAGGTTTTTGCTTGGGGCGGGTAGGCACCATTTGTCGTTTTGCCTCTCTAAATGATCATACTATTCGCTCAGAGCCTTTAATCTCTCCTGTTCTATATTCTTTCTCCTGGCTTCCATCTCTTGTCTTTTCATTTCTAGGGCCACTTGTTCCAATTTATTTTCAGGGCTCACCCTTTTACTATTTTTGGAAAAAGCAGAGGGTCTTGTCATCTTTTAAACAGACCCTCTCATTGTCTTCTTTTAACAAATCGAGTACAATGGGTTCCATATTTAGAATTAGCTTGTTGTATTTTACATTCCGCCCCAGCCAGTAGGTTTTCCCATTCATCATGCACATTCCTGAATTTCTTTTGTCATGACAAAGCTAGTTGACCTGTTGGTATGACACAAATGCAGATTCTTTCTACCCCTGATCCAGACTGTGCGATTACATTTGTTGCAGACTGGAATTGTAGGTATTCTCTGGACTTCCTGCCTATGTCGGGCATACATTCCTGACTTTATCATCTTAAGCTCTGCCTTTGGGTTGTGGCAAACTGAAACGTGGTGGTGAAAGTAAAACTCCACAACTAATAGTTGTTAGAGCGGTATGTATTTATTCAGCCGAGATGTGTGGGGAATTACTTTGAAAGGAGACAGAGAGACACCCGACGGCGTTTCCCTCTATTATTCCCTGGGGTCTTACATATGTATAATCCGCCTCATACATATTCATTCCCTGGCCCCGCCCGCCCTTGCCTCATAGGGTAATTAACTCCACGCCCATCTGGGCATGCTCAGTTTGTTGTGGTGATCTTCTGGGGGTCTCAGGAGATGAAGGAACGGAGTCTTCTTCAGTGAACTCCTCACCTTTATCTCTCCTGTGCGGCTCCTGGCTCTCTTTGGCATAGTTTCAAGGAAATATTCAGTTTATGCTAGCTAAGGATCTGTGTCCTCCCTCTTTATCTGCGTTCTCGGCCTTGTTGTCCCGGGATGTTTGCAATTTTCTCTTCACTATCACCAAGAAGTCCTAGATGCTTGTAACATGCAAAAGGTTAACAGACACAGCGTTCAGCATCCACTAAATGCCTTCTAAAATGGATTTAATACATTCTAAAGCACTCTTTGAAAAGCCTCTTAACATCTAGAGGCCCTACTATAAAGGATCATCTGAAATTCTCCCATCTCTGTGTCACAAACTGACTTTCCCCCTTCTCCACATGCTTTAGATAAAAAACCATTTGCACCACAGTACCTTGTTTCGCTTGTGCAGTTTTGCTGGGCCTGAGATGCTGTCTTCTTAGTTTGTCTCTCTCAGGCATCTTTGAGGCAGAGCTTGCACCCTCCAGTGTCAAGCTTGCTCGCTGTTGGCGTCCCAGAGATGTGACAAATGGCCAGACTCAGGCAGATCAGGGTACTCCATAGGGACACGCCTCTGCCTTCGCCCACTGGGTTGCCACCAGCGGCGGGGTAAACCATCTTCTTGGCAGTAGGGGAGGCTTTCCCGGAGTCCTGTAATTTGTCCACGAAGCATACCATCTTTTAAAAGTGGCTCACTGAGATAGCTTGACCGCATCCGGGCTAGAAGGTTCTTTAATTGTTGGGCAGCACTTGACAGCCAATACTCGTGCTCGCTGATCCAATTTCCCTCTTACCCCTTTTATGAATATTTGGTGCCACTCTGGGGCGTCAATTTCGAACAGGCCCACGTTTGTGGCAAGAGTTAAAATGATATTTGTCAGCTTCCGTTCTAATTCCCAACACGGTTCACACAATGCCCCCTCTGCAATGTACAACCCAAACCTCGTGGCAATATTCACATCTAAAACGCACACGTGGGTAGCAACAGCATCCAGGAGTGGTGCAACTTATGGTATTGTTCATTTATTGTCTCTGTGGAGCCTGATCTTCAATTCACCTGGAGATGATGCCACTTTCCACTTGGCTTTCTCCTTCTCTGGTTTGACTTTTTTGCCCGGGAGGCGTGTGTCCACCCATTTCCGCTGTCGGGACCGCTGTATCTGTTGTTAGAAGGACAAGTGTTCTGGGTTGACAGTGACTTCTATCCCATATCGTGGACACCATTGTGGTGTCTGGTGGCTGCTTTCCTCCCCCCCTTGGGCGAGGACTGTGGTTTTGCTGGGCTCTCTCGCTCTCTGTCTCTGGTTCAGCTGTTTGTTGGCTGCTGCTTGCTGCCTGCTGGCTTTTGCTGTTTCTGCCTGCTGGCTTTTACTGCTTCTGCCTGATGGCTTTTGCTGTTTCTGCCTCCTGGCTTTCGCCACTTCTGTTTGTTTTTTTTCCTTCTTCTTTTTCTTTTCCCCTTTCCCCCCACCCCTGCTTCCTGAAGAGTTTGGACTGGCTCTGGACCTGACCTGACCCGAGAAGTCTGGGAATCTCCGGAGCCCGAGAAAGAAGCTTTGTGCCCTCCTTCTCACAGTAATTTGTTTTCTTTTCCCTTGTGATGGGGAGTGTTTTTTCATTTGTCAATAAACCGTATTTTTCCACTTTTCCTCCAAGGAATTTTCCTTCCCCAACCTAGGGCTGGGGGGGGGGGAGGGGTGGTGGAGGTTTGTTTTTAGGGGACTCCATTTAGAGGTTCTCCCCTAATTTATTCCAAACCAGGACACTTCTTGTAAAGGCAAACTGAGGCCGGCATTCTACTGCCAGAGGAATAGAGAAAAACACATTGGCAATGTCAATAGTGCCATACCACTTTGCTGCCTTGTTCTCCAGCTCCTACTGCAGTTCCAGCATGTCTGGTACGGCTGCACTCAGAGGTGGAGTCGCTTTATTAAAGGCATGATAGTCCACAGTCAATCTCCATTCTCCATCAGATTTCCACACAGGCCAGATGGGGCTGTTGAAGGGTGAGTGGGTTTTGCTGACCACCCCTTGGCTCTCCAGCTCTCGAATCATCTTCTGAATGGGGATCACGGCATCTCGAGTTGTTCTAGATTGCTGACGATGCACTACTGAAGTAGCAATTGGTACCATTTGTTCTTCCCCCTTCAAAAGTCCTGCTGTGATGGGGTTCTCGGACAGTCCAGGCAAGGTATTCAATTGCCGAATGCTTTCTGCCATCACTGTTGCTATTCCGAAGGCCCACCTGAACCCTTTTGGGTCTTTAAAATACCCACTTCGGAGGTAATCTATGCCCAAGATGCATGGGGCCTCTGGGCCAGTCGCAGTAGGGTGCTTCTTCCACTCATTCCTAGTCAGGCTCACATCTGCCTCCACCAACATATGGTCCTGTGATCCCCCAGTCACACCAGCAATGGAAACCGATTCTGCCCCTACATACCTCGATGGGATCAATGTACACTGCGAGCCAGTATCAACCAATGTCGGGGTCTCTGCTGCTCCCCGATGATCTCGGGGCTACTGCTTGCCCGACAAGAGGGTGGTTGCTGAGATGCGCTCTCCAGAAAGACGAGGAGTCTTAGGAGTTCTTTTTCAAGGTCTTCAGCCTTGTTTATTTTATCTTATCTCTCTACTTTTCTCTGAGGCTGGCCAAGGTCTGCTCAGCACGAGCGACAGACAGCTTCTCCCCCGCCTGCCCCTGGCTCTTTGTTCTTATACCGTACATTACATGAACATTATTTACAGTTGTGAACCAACACACACACAGAACACTAAACAGGTGTCTACTAACCTGACCCAATCCCTCTAAATCTTCTTTATGTCATCACCTCTGCACAAGATGGAGATAAAAAAAGGAGGAGAAGGATTCAGGACAATGCCCAAAAATCCTCCATCTTGTCTCTGGTCACCTATATTCTAAAACCCCAAGTGCATCTATAACATTACCTTTTACTGCCTTTTAGAGTTTGCAATTCCTTCCACAATGTTGACAATTTCTCCCAGGGACTATAATCGAATTCCTTGTCCGTTTGGGGCCCATGCCAAGGTCTCCAACCCCCCTGTACATTTCTCAAACCCCCCTGTACAGGCTCTTGTTCGGGCTTCTCAGGGTCAGGATGTCCAGGGGAAACACCCTGGACTCCTACACTCCCCTAACAAACTGAGTGCACAACCACAAGAATGAACCATACACTCTTGGAATGGATTTAAGCATCTTAACAACCCTCCTATAAAACATCACCAACAAGCCCAGCCCAATGAATATTCTGGTTAGTGCCCCACAGCTACACAAACTACGTATTAGAAACAGTACCAGAGCTATTTCTGGGTAAGGAAATAACCCTAGGAACAACAAAGGTATTAAGACCTCAAAAAACCCCAGGGACCAGAAATATTGGCAGGATTTCACCCCGAATAACATGATGAGTCCAGAAAAACCCATCCCAATACACCCACAAAGCAATTAGAACCACCAATATTATTATTAAGGTTTTTTCCACTTTCTCTGGCCCTTTCCCTGCCAACGCACCAAGAAATGTCCTGGTTTGGAATAAATTAGGGGAGAACCTCTAAAAGGAGTCCCCTAAAAACAAACCTCCACCACCCCTCTGTCGAGGTCTCTTGTGCTCCCCGACAATATCGGGGCTAATGCTTGCCCCGAGAGGGTGGCTGCTGAGAAGCCAGAAAGCCCCAAGCCGCGCAGAAGAAACACGAGGAGTCGTAGGAGATCGGTTTCAAGGTCTTCTGCCTTGTTTATTTTATCTTATCTCTACACCTTTCTTTGAGCCTGGCCAAGGTCTGCTCAGCACGAGCGACAGACAGCTTCTTCCCCCGCCTTCTCCCGGCTCTGCGTTCTTATACTGTATCTTACGTGCACATTATTTACAGTTGTGGACCAACACACACACAGAACACTAAACAGGTGTCTACTAACCTGACCCAATCCCTCTAAATCTACTTGGTGTCATCACCTCTGCACAAGATGGAGACAAAAAAAGGAGGAGAAGGATTCAGGACAATGCCCAAAAATCCTCCATCTTGTCTCTGGTCACCTATATTCTAAAACCCTAAGTGCATCTATAACATTACCTTTTACTGCCTTTTAGAGTTTGCAATTCCTCCCACAATGTTGGCAATTTCTCCCAGGGACTATAATCGAATTCCTTGTCCGTCTGGGGCCCATGCCAAGGTCTCCAACCCCCCTGTACATTTCTCAAACCCCCCTGTACAGGCTCTTGTTCGGGCTTCTCAGGGTCAGGATGTCCAGGGGAAACACCCTGGACTCCTACATCTCCCCCCTCTGTTTGCACGAGAAAGACCCCTTTAGCTACTTGATTCATGGCCCGTCGCATGCATTGAAGCACGCATGGAAGGAGTAAGAGAAGAATTGCAAGCCCTATCAGAAAATATACTACAAATTTTACAAATTCTTTCCACACCGGAGAAATATTAAGAAAATCAAAAGCACTGTCCATCCACGATCCTGTTTCTACTTTGATGTTGTTCACACTTTCTTGCAATTGCTTTATGTGCTCATGAATAGATTTGGAATGATCTGACAGGTTCATGAGTCGCCTTTCTGACAGCATCTACGTCTGTCATCATTTCACTTATTACTTCCGAAACATCTCGAGAATGCTTGCTCAACCAACAGCCTATTTCATCAACTTGTTTCAAGGCCGCTCCTGTTGCTGCTTGAGGCAGAAGCAGTGATGTTATAAGTCTTTTGCCTTGCGACCAAGTATATATATTAGAATCACAATCAGGACTGTAGTAGTCAAGTGTTCTCATTTTCCTTTGTGTTTGACCCTTTGACAATGTGTGCTGGTTTGAAAGCAAAACCAGTGAAAGACTCCAAGTCAGAAACACAATTTAATAAGAGGAAAAGAAAAGAAATAAGAGAAAAGTAAAATAAAAGTAATGGTACAAAAAACCACTGACAGAGTCAGAATACCTGACACCCTGTTAGGGTGGTAGTGGCAGTCCAGATGAGATGCTCTTGTCGAAGCAGTGATCCTGTAGAAAGGTCTGGTAGCTCTTGTCTCCTCTGGGAGTCCAGTGGATAAAAGCTACCTGTGCTATCTCAAACCCTGGATTATATCCAGGTGGGAATGCTTGGCTCCTCCCCCTGGGCAGAGCATCTCCCAATGGGCTGATCTCATTCTATGAGTCATGCAGTGGGTCCTTGATGGCCCATTAAACAGAGATAACTCCCGGAGGAAGTGATCTATGAGTCATGTGGCAAGGCATTGTTAGGCTCGTTAACAGAAGATAAGGAAAACACTGCCCCACCTTGGCTCCAAGGGCTCATGGGGATAGAATACAAACCTTGGGCACAATTTTACATTGTAACCTAGGACACAATGGAATGCTTGGTGTTATAATTGATAACCTTCCAAGGCTGCACGGACCACCTTTGACATTTGCAGGGATACCTGACCAAACTCTGTCCCCACAAATGAAAAAGATTCCTTTTGGCAATTGCACTGGAACACGGCTGGATGGCTTGTCCATCTGCTTCGTGTAATTACACCAAGATGATTCATTTTTAAAAACTGCCACATTTGGAGTGACGTCTATCATCTTATTTTTCGACACTCCTTGATCTTTCAATGTTATACAAAAATCCGTTCTGAGCGATCCCAAAATTTCTAATTCCTGAGGTTCAACCTGAGCTGCAGGAAGGAACTTGGTCCAAACACCCCGCTTATCAACCGGAGTATTTGTACTTTTAGTAAATTTTAAGATTGTTGGAGGGATGTTTGTTGGGATGGGCCAGCTATTAATTGGTCTCCCAATTAAACATGTTGACAATGGTTTCTTTGGCCTCGAGTGCACTATACAGATTGTGTCCAACCCTGCTGCATCGGCCAATGTCTCTCAAACATTCTCTCTTGGTTGTGTCACCGGCAGATTCACCACATTGCTCAAAGCAACCTGCAAAAGGACAAAACACATGCAAACCGCCAACATTCTCCCCCTTGCAGAAATCCTCAAACCGCAACACCACCCAAAAGTCTCTTTTGCACGCTGGACACGAGGACGTTTGTTGTCCTGCTGTTCTTTCATGTTTGAGTGCTCGCTTCTCTGTTGCAGACCTTGAGGTTTGCGTTTGCTTGCTTTTGGACTCGGTATGGCTTCACGTTCCTTGCCGCCACCCACCTTTGTCCAAGCCCTGTGGAGACACAAGCACAACCCTTGCCCCAAGTTATTCGTTTGAATGGTCCCTCGATTTGCCCTGATTCTGGATTTTTGACCAGAACCAACGGCCCATCTTTAAGTCTTGTTCTTGAGCTATCTGAGAAATGCCTGATGATTGGTGGAGTGGGATCAGAGCCAGAGCCATTTAGAAAATTCAACACATACAGAGCCTTCTTCATTTACATATGTGGTGTGCTGTCTCCCCACTCTTCTGTCTGTCCAGTATAGATTTCAATGTGCGATGCGCCCTCTCCACAATTGCTTGACCTGTCGGAGAGTATGGAATACCAAAAGTGTGACGAACCCCCCATTTCTGTAAAAACTTGTCAAGCACCTTTCCTGTATATGTCGGTCCATTATCTGTCTTGATCTCTTGCGGCACACCCAGTGTCGCAAATGCTTGCAAAAAATGTCTGATCGCATGTTGTGCTGTTTCGCCCGTGTTTAACGATGAAAAAACCGCTCCAGAAAATGTGTCAACTGACAGATGAATATTTTTAAGTTTCCTGAAAGAAGGGTATTTGGTGACATCTGTCTGCCATAATTGCAGACTGTGCAATCCTCTCGGATTGACTGCTCCCATGGTTGCGGGAGGCTGCACCAGCTGACAATCTGGGCGAGCACTGATGATCTCCTTCGCCTGACTTTTGGAGATGCGAAAACTTTGCATCAATGCTTGAGCATTCTGATGAAAAAACACGTGACTCAATTTCGCTTGCTCAAAAATGTTTGGCAAGGTGTTCGAAATTGGCATGGTCAGTTGGTCAGCAAGAGCATTTCCTTCCGCTAAAAAGCCTGGAAGTGACGAATGCGCCCTTATGTGAGAAACAAAATATTCATGTCTTCTGTCCTGAATCAGTGTTTTTACACTTAATAGATAGGAATATAAAATTTCATTGTCAACCTCTCTCAAAAGTGATCCCTCAAGCCTTCTGATCACACTTGCTACATAAGCTGAATCTGTGATCAGATTGAAAGGCTGTGGAAATCATTTGAAAACTCGAACCACTGCTGCCAGCTCCACTATTTGTGGAGATCCTTGCACTATTTCTGTGTTTGATTCCCACTTGCCTGTTTTCTCATTTTGCCATGTGATCACTGATTTTTGAGTTTTACCTGAACCATCAGTGAATATTGTCATCGCCTTCAACGGCTCTTCACTTAACTTTGGCTTCTCTCTCAGGCTTATTTTTGCCGTCAGCAATTTGTGGCTTGGGAAGTGAATTGTGCAAGTACCTGCGTATCCTAACAACGCAATCTGCAGATCCTCTGATCTCTGCAGTGCCCACTCAAAATACTCCTTTTTCAAGGGCAGATATATTGTCGTGAAATCTTTGCCTGCCATTGCTAGCAACCTTGATCTAGCTTTGATGATGATTTGCGTTATCATTTCTAGAATCGTAAGAATTGTCCTTGGTGACCTGTAAGATAAAAATATCCACTCCAAAATCAACAAGGGATCCTTTTGTGAGGAATCCCACTGAAAAATCAGTCCATACAGTTGAACTTTTTCTCCCAACACCGCAAGAAGAAAGGGTAAAGTGTCTACAAAACGATGTGCCTGCCTCTGTTCAAGAGCTTCAGCAACCCTTTCAAGTTGTCTTTGAGCTTCTGGTGTAAGGACTCTGGAAGACTGAATGTCCGTGTCTCCTCTCAGGAGATTGAATAACGATGTCAACTCATCATTTGTGATTCCCAAGATTGGTCTCATCCAATTGATTTCTCCCAAAAGCCGTTGTAAATCTTGCAGATTTTTGATTTCTGCCTTGATTTGAAGCTTTTGTGGCTTGATCGCTTGCTCTGAGATTTTCCACCCTAGCTATTTCCTTGTATTTCTGTGTGAGCTTTGGGACGAGCGCCCATTCTGTCAGAAGCCGCAGCAAGGCTGCCTGTGAGCGGGGATCCCCCCGGAGCGCCTTCCGCAAGGGCAGGCCTTTGATAGAATTCCCCGCCCTGGCCACGCCCCGGCCCCACCTGGGGTTCGCCTCTCGCGCCTGCAGGACGCGCCTCAAAAAGGAGCATATCTCGATCTTCCTGTTCGCTGGGATACACTACTAATTTCCACTTTCCCGGGACAGATTTTGGGAAATGGTCTAACTTAACCTCTTTGATCCCTTGAGCGGATGAGTGTTGACCCGCCGCTGTGTTACTGCCTTGAGTGGAGAGTGGTCCTCCCACTGTTTTATGACCTTGAGTGGCGAACTGCTGGTCCCCCACTGTTTTTGAGACAGATTGATAACTTGCCTCTGAACCGTCTCTCGTAAGAGACCCTTGAACTGCTGGCTGCCGGCCAGCTATAGCCCCTGTCAGCCTTTCACTGGCAGATAAATCACTTTGTTCCTCTCCCTCCCCCCGCGGTGGGTCAGGAAAAGGAATTCCTATGTTTCCCTCTGATATAGCTTCAAGCATAACTCTTGCAGTTGCCAATAATTTCACTGCTGTCTTATCTTTTTGGGTCGCTCTGTGATAGAATTCTCTGTTGGCCTCTTGCCAGAACCCTGGCTCAAATAACACTCTCGTCTCACAGTAAGGATAATTACATGGCACCCAAAGCAGCAACGCTTGGAGCTCTTTTTCTGTGAGACCCTTAGGATGGGCTGAAACAACCCCCTGCAAGGCAGACAGCACGCTGAGCTGTTCTTGGGTCAGGGGCATGATTCCCCCCATGGTGTGGTGTTCTGAACCTGAACTGGTCTTACCAATTGAAAGAACCCGAAGTACAGGTGTCTTCTGATTCAGCTCAGAGCTCCTGACAACCGACTTGCAGTCGACAGGATGACGGATCCTGGGCCCTTGGTATCTCGTCCGTCTGAGTTGAATCTGGATCAGCTGTTTGGTCCTTTTCCTCCTCCTGTGATCTTCGGCTCAGCTGGTGATGATTCGGCTTCTCGTCTTCTTGCTTCTGATGACTCTTCTGAGCAAAGGGCTTCTCCGTAGCGCCTCTCGTTGTGCCCACCCAGGGACGCCACTTTTGTCGGGGTCTCTGCTGCTCCCCGATGATCTCGGGGCTCCTGCTTGCCTGACAAGAGGGTGGTTGCTGAGATGCGCTCTCCAGAAAGACGAGGAGTCTTAGGAGTTCTTTTTCAAGGTCTTCAGCCTTGTTTATTTTATCTTATCTATCTACTTTTCTCTGAGCCTGTCCAAGGTCTGCTCAGCACGAGCGACAGACAGCTTCTCCCCCGCCTGCCCCCGGCTCTTTGTTCTTATTTCGTACATTACGTGAACATTATTTACAGTTGTGAACCAACACTGTGCTGGTTTGAAAGCAAAACCAGTGAAAGACTCCAAGTCAGAAAACACAATTTAATAAGAGGAAAAGAAAAGAAATAAAAGAAAGTAAAATAAAAGTAATAGTACAAAAACCCACTGACAGAGTCAGAATACAACCTGACACCCTGTTAGGGTGGTAGTGGCAGTCCAGATGAGATGGTCTTGTCAAAGAAGTGATCCTGTAGAAAGGTCTGGTAGCTCTTGTCTCCTCTGGGAGTCCAGTGGATAAAAGCTGCCTGTGCTGTCCCAAACCCTGGATTTATCCAGGTGGGAATGCTTGGCTCCTCCCCCTGGGCAGAGCATCTCCCAATGGGCTGATCTCATTCTATGAGTCATGCAGCGGGTCCTTGATGGCCCATTAACCAGAGATAACTCCCAGAGGAAGTGATCTATGAGTCATGTGGCAAGGCATTGTTAGGCTCGGTAACAGAAGATAAGGAAAACACTGCCCTACCTTGGCTCCAACGGCTCATGGGGATAGAATACAAACCTTGGGCACAATTTTACATTGTAACCTAGGACACAGGCCCACTGGTAGCTCCTTCCACACTGGAGGGATAACAAACTTAGAGAGAGAAGGTCCTCTCTCAAAAATAGTCACTGTGTTGTGTTGGTCCGTTCCTCTGGCTCTGGGAGAAAAATGAATTGTTGTGCATGGCTGGTCTTGGTGGGGTGGGTTCCCAGTGGGGGCACCCTGGCACTTCCACCAGGTCCTAAGTCAAGAGTGATTGGAACAGTTCTGAGGAGAGGGAAAAAAAGGGGGGAAAAAAAAGAAAAATAGACTTCTACAAAACCTCGCTGACTACCCTACCACTAACTTCAGAGCCAAAAAGAAGGAGAGAGAAAGAAAAAAAAACCCAGAGCTTCTCTCTGTCTAGCTGTGTTCCAATTCCCCCGCTTCCAAGGTCACTCCGAGGAGCAGAGTTTTCCTGGGAAAAACAAACTGTGCTTCCCCTCCCCTTTGCACCCAACAAAGGATTGGGGATACACACGTCACCCTAGGACACTCTGTCCACTCAACTATGAACAGATTGCTGCATGAGGGGGGATATACTGAGGAATAAATTTGATACATGCATTCAAGGCTGCTAAAAAAAAGTGAATTAATACCTTATCTATAACATTTCCAAAATCCCAGGGCCATTCAGGTTTCCAATTGAGAGCAATCCATTTGCTCCATGTGGCATCAGTGGCGTGGTGGGTAGAGGGAACCTTTCCTTTGAACATCCACCCCAGCACAGGCAGTTGGGATGCTAAGAGGAATTCTGCTTCTGTACCAATCACCTCTGAGGCAGCTTGAACTCCTTCATAGGCAGCCAAGATTTCCCTCTCTGTTGGAGTGTAGTTGGCTTTAGACCCTCTGTAGCTTCGGCTCCAAAATCCCAGTGGTCGGCCTCGAGTCTCACCAGGCACTTTCTGCCAAAGTTTCCAGGACAGGCCATTGTTCCCAGCTGCTGAGTAGAGCACATTCTTCTCCTCTGGTCCTGTCCTCACTGGGCCAAGGGTCACTGCATGAGCGATCTCCTGCTTGATCTGGGCAAAGGCTTGCTGCTGTTCAGGGCCCCAGTGGAAATTGTTCTTCTTGTGGGTAACCAGGTGAAATGATTCCCTGTGCCTGCTGGAGATGGCTTCCCAGCTAGTCTCGGCCGCCCTGGCTGGGAATCGTTTCAGGTCCGGTCAGGCAGTGGCAGGCGGACTGGCTACTACCCCCTGATGGGTCAGGAGCTACACCAGAGCTGTTGGTGAAGGATTCAGAAGAGACCTCGTGGCAAGATGGAGTTTATTGTTACCTGCCCCTCATGGCAGGCAGCCACAAGGCCGAGGAGAAAGAGAGAGAAAGAGGAAGAGCGCCAGCTGAGGGCGGGGTTAGTGATTATAAGGGACTGGAAAAAGGGGCGGACACAAGAGGGAAAACCAATCAGGGGAATGGGGATGGAACACAGACAACCACTGGAAAACGAGGGGTGGGGGATTTTCTAGCCTGTCCCAGTCAGGGACCGAATCTCTCTGAAGTCTCTGGAAAGATGGGGAGAGGCCTCCCGGAGGGGGGCAGGCACTGGGAGGAGAGCAGGAGATGATTGAAAACAGATTGCAACAGAGGGGAACAAAGACAGGGAATTTCCCAGGTGGGAGATTGCACCAGATGGGGAGAAGTACAGGAGGAACTTGGATTAAACCATTACAGAACAAATGATTATTAACAACAAGTAAAAACCAGAAAAAAAAAACCTGCTACAACCAGGTAGAGAGGGCTCACAATCTGGCTCTACTCAGGAATGTGCATTCTCCAAAAGCCTATGGCACCTAGAAAACCTTTTTCTTCTTTCTTGCTGGTTGGTGGTGACATTGCAGTGATTTTATTGATAACCTCAGTGGGAATCTGACATCATCCATCCTGCCACTTCTACCTCCCAGAACTGGTTCTCTCAGGCAGGTCCCTTGACTTTTCTCTTCTTGATGGCAAAACCAGCTTCCAGGAGAATCTGGATGATCCTGTCTCCTTTTTTAAACAATTGAATTACCAAACCCAACATTATTGGAGCGTTGTAAGTAAAAGCTAAAATCATCATCTCCTCAAATTACAATTTGCTGAGACAATAGCTGGAAAAACTGAAAGTCCAAGAATTCTATTACTGTCCTTGCCTATAATTAGAAAGTCTTGTCTTTGTTTTGAAGTACCAGCAACTCCTGTGGGAATACATTCATGGCAAAAGTTCTTTTTTAAATATATATTAATTTGGAAGTTGCCAGTTCTCATTGTGCCCCTGGGGGTAATAAGATGGGATCACTTGGGAGGTGGCTGGTGCTTGTACAGATTTTATCTGATTTTACCTGGTTTTTCCCAAATACCTTTGGGCTGTTTGACTGTTCTTGTGATTGAGGTGCCATTATTTCTTTCACCACACAAAGGTGCTACGCTCTCTTTTTTGGATTTCCTGTCACAGGTTTCAAATGTACTTCTCACCACACAGGTAAAATATGGGGAGCTCAAGCCACTGTCTTTAACAGCCTTTCTTAACTCTTTAATATCATAATGCAAGATGATATTGTGGGACTCCACTCCTGTGGGAGTTCCTGGCTCTTTGTTGCTCCAAGGTCAGGGCAAATAAAACTCAAGAGGCGTTGTTTCTTGCAGTCACACTCTGAAATTTATTGTCCTTATCTATCACAGACTCACAAGACGTGAGCACTCTGTAACAAGCCAAGAAAATGATGTAAAATGGTGTCTATCCAAGATTATTTAAATCCTAATTATCCAATAAACAGTTGACACGTGTATTATTTATGTTTCTAACCCAGCTGTGATCACCTGAAATCCAAAATTTCACCCAATAGTAGAAAACCACCCAGATCCATGGAGAAGAAGGGAAAAGGTGCAAAAAACCCAACTAACCCACACCCACAATTCTCCATCTTGTCTCTGTCTATCACTATATACCAAAATCCCAAATCTTAAGTTTTTCACCCTGTGAGATCACACAATACCATCCAAACTGCACACACACACACACACACACATTTTTCTGTCTTGTCACGCAATTCTTGAAGTCTTTTCCAAGGTCTCAGGTCAAACGAGGTGGTTGGCACCCATAAATTCAGAAAGCTCAAAGCCTTCAGAGTTCCATCAGGCTCCCATCTTGGGTTGGTGTTGTTCCTTCCCTACCTAACTGGCATTGCAAGCAACTCTTCATAAATTAACATAAAATCTTTATTTTTCATGATTTTACATCTTATCCCAGCCCACTCAGTCAGTCTCTTTGAATTATTTCCCAAATCAAAAGAAGGCAAACCAGGCTCCCTTTCTGTTTTTGCAGGACCAGCACAAAACATGTTAACTTCTTCCTCCAAAGATATTTCTCTATTTTCCTCCCCCACAGACTTGCAAACCATCTCTCAGATTTTTCCCTGTTTGCTTTGTAATGTTAACAAAGAAATCATCCTCCCTTCTGCTAGCAGAGACACAGGTGCTGACAAAGTTGACTTAATTTGAGTTTTTAAATCTTTTAGTTTTTTAATGTTTTCCTGGATGGATTTGGGATTGGTTAGAAAGCTTTATATAGCACAATTTTTTAAATTCTTCACAAGTATGTTTATGTGCTAGTAAAAGAAAATTTATTGCTGCTTTATTTTGTAGGCTGGTACGTTTAATACTCCTGACATTTGTCAGCCTATTACTGATTGTAATGGATGGGATATTTGTTTATTTAGGTAACATTTTACTTTAATTGTTCTAACGCTATGGCTGAAGTAAGTTGGGGTAGAAATAAACTTGCTGAAAATCTTTTTGTAGTTTTGTAGGGCATAAATAATTTTTACAATTTCCTTCATATTGATAGGGTGGATTTTTCTATTTTTTTCTACACTTCTATTTTTCTTTTCTATTTTTTTTTACCCTTTCAAGGTGTGATGGAATGTTTTGCTAAGTTTTATCTTTACAAATGAACTAATACCCTTTTGGTAATTGGATATTGGTCAACTCTGGAAAGCTTACTCTAACAGTCTGAGTAATTATACTAAAAACTTGAGTTTCTATATGCAAAATAATGGGGAGTAATATTGTATTTTGAGGAAACACTTTCTTGGTAATTATCTAAAAACATAAGGCAGAAATCTGTTGTTAGAGAACTGAGAATTTCTAATTCTTGGGGCTGGGATATTGTTTTGGGAACTTATTTGGATTAAATGTCTTAATTACTCATGGGATTGTTCTCATTAGTACCTTTGGTTTATTATTAAGTTGTTTTTTGGTTAAAGGGTCATAATTATACAGGTATTGGTCAATTGGTCAATTTTATTGGCATGCCCTTTTTTCAAGGGTAAATAGATAATTGTAAAATCTTGACTTGCTAAGGTTAATAATCTTGTTTTGGCTCTGATTATAATTTGTGATTATAATAAACTGATTATAATAATTTATAATGTATAACTACATAATATATAATGTATAACTATATAATATATAATATATTGTAATAATTTATAATAACTCTGGTTATAATAAACTATTGTTTTCATGATTGTAAAAATTGCTTTTGGGGACTTATAAGGAAACCTCATTAAACTTTTTTATTATCTTACTTAACATATTTTTTTACTTGCTAAGTCTTACCTCTGCAAAGCATGAAAACTCAGTCTGACATGGAACCTGCCCCCAGTGAGCACTGCCTGGGTTTGTATTGTAGAATTCATAATCTGATGGGATTACATTCTAAAACTGTCTGTTTTTTGTCCTTCTACTAAAACTGTGATTTTGTCCTTCTACTACACCCGCTGGAAAGTCATTTTAGAGATTTTTTTTTTACTCCAATAGATAGAAACATCTTGTAATCCTCAAATGATCTGAATTTAAAACCAGTTTATAACCAGTTCTTCCTGGGTCACCTTCACACACATTTATCCTTACCCAGCTGATTTGGATTCCACCATTCCTGAATTGGATCTGTCTCCCTTTAAGCCACATTTAGGTAGGCTGAGCAAGCTTTTAGAGGTTTTTAGTTTCCTCTCAGCAGCTCTCCAGTTCCCTGATCACTGCAATAGTCCTCTTTGCACCCTCTGCTCCAATTTTCATGCATCCCCCTTGGGCATGGGTAACTAAAATTGACGCTGTATTTCAGATAAAGTCTCACCAGTGCTTTGTGTAGCAGCATTAATATTTTCCTCTCATTATTAGCATGATGAATCCCAGGATTGCATCTTGCTGAGGCAGGGAGGCTCTGGGTGTCATGGGGACAGCTCAGTCCTGGGCACATTGGTGCTCCCAAAGGATTTCCAGGCCTCCTTTTCCCCTCCTGTCCCCTTGGGACATCCCTGGTGCCCTCCAGCACGCCCCAGAGCCCTGTGTGCCCCCAGGATGTCCCTGTCAGTGCCCTGCAGAGCCCCCTGATAACACAACACGGGTGAGATTTGTTCAAACCAGAAATCCCCAGCTTTCTTTCTCTGCCTCAGAAGAGCTCCTGCAGAAAAGAGGACAAAGAAAATGGAATTTCTTCCACCGAGTTTGCCCTTTCTGGATTTGGCAGCTCCCAACAATGGAGAATTCCCCTCTCCCTGGTGTTTGCTTGCTCTGCTCTGGCACCACGATGGTGAACACCCTCTTACAACCACAGCCCCTGAGACACTAATTTTGAAGACTTTAGAAAAGCTCTGTATATTGGTGATTTAGCTGAAAAGATAAGATTTGCTGAAATCAGTTAAAACTTAGAGGATGGTTAAAGAGACACCGGATTTTAGATCAGCTATCCCGGATTTTATAACTCATTGCTTGTCAACTCTGTGTTTGTGTAAAGCTTCCTTGCAGAAGCTAATCAATACCCCAGGAATACAAAACAATTGCAAACCTCCCGTTTTCAGAAACAACCTATTGAAATAGGCCTGGAAAACAGCAAACAGGGAGTCCTACCAAGGATCCATGAATCATGACACAGCAAAAGGTTGAAAGGTTAGAACGAGGAAGACTCATTTTACTTCCTCATTTCTAGTGACCCCTCCTCAGAATAGACCCCTGACTCATTTCAGGGAACAAACTACCCATGCTTAATTGCCTTTTTGTTAATTAGCATACGAAGGGGAGAAGAGGAGGTGACAAGGGTATGAATATGCATTTGTATTTTGTGTATTCAACACTATTGTGGATAAAAGGCTTTGTAATCACCTGTGATCTTTGTAGCATTAGGGAAATATCCCAGCACTGCCCAGCGTGGTAATAAACATAATATTAATAAACATAATAATAAACATAATAATAAACATAATAAACTTTGTAACTTTAACAGTTAGGGAGCCTTTTGTCCGTCACAGTTGGGTGTCGATATTAGATCGATATTCATATTTTAATAAATCACCCCTTCCTTCCTGTCACACTCCAAAAAGGAATCGTGATGGGTTTGTATGATCTCAGAGTGCAAAAAGTACTCAAAATAAATACAAATATTTAATTACACACAACAAATGCACCTTTATTGATGCCAACAACACTTGTGATAGAGGGAATGAGAAAGGAAAAATAGGATACAGAGGGGGGTAAGGGGGATATAGAGCTACCACAGCCAAGCACATCCTCGTGGAGTGGTGCCAATGGATCCAAATTTTTCTACCTGACACAAAACACAACCCCACATTTCACAGTATCCTTGGTAATCTTGTGTCCTGTTCTGGTGACCATCCTTCTGGTGACCATTCATCCCTCAAGGATGGAATGCCATCCTTGCATTCCTTCTCGCTGTTCTTGCACGTAGTCCTGTCCTTTCCCTTCTCAAGCAACAAATACAGTACAAAAAGCAGCAAATATTAAACAATACACATCATCTGAATGCCTATTCTTAATCAATACCTTCTAATTCCTGTGATTATTATCCTCTAGTTTCTAAGTCCATGGTACATCTCTGGGGCAGAGAAACCCTCGAGCATCCAGCCTGATCCAGCTGCTGACAGATTCCTGAGGGTCTGGGGGTGGCCAATTTTGCCCCCACTTTCCTCCCAACTATTGCAAAGCCAAGATCACACGATGCAGCTCAGATTGAGTCATCAGTATATCCCTGTCAAATATCCCTTATCAAATATCCTTTATCAAATATCCCTTATCAAATATCCCTTATCAAATATCCCTGTCTCAACATTCCAGCACTGGGCAGAAAACCAGTCGAAGCTGTTCTATGTTTATACTCTCAGTTGTGCAAGTCTAGAGGAGAGGGAGAGGCCAAGAGCCACTTGAGAGGCCACACAGCCTCAGATAACATCTGTATTTTTTACTGTCTTACACTTCCAGCTCATCTGGGAAAGCCTGGGAGTGGCATCGACCCTGAGGGAAGCAATTCCCTGCCAATTTGAGGCACACAAACACGTGCTGGAATGATGATGAATATGAGGAGACAATATTTCCCAGAGTAATTTTAAATTTGTTTTCGGCATCACATTCTCACTCTCACAACTGCAGAGAAAGCTGCTGATGGAAAGTGGGGCCAGGATGAAACTTTTCTGTGTTTATACATCCCTGGGGGCCTTCTGAACTCCAAAAGGGGGTTCGGGGGTGCCCAAGCAGCCCCTTGTGTGAAATGTGGGGTTGTGTTTTGTGTCAGGTAGAAAAAGATGAACTTTGTAGTTATGGTGGTGAAATGTGTGGAAAAGGCCATGGGGTAATTATAAAAACATCTGTTTAATGAACAAAAAGCATAAAAAGGGGCTTTTGAATGAATATTTTACTTGCTTATATGTGAACCATTTGAATCTATAAGGTTTTTAATAGAAGGTTTGAACTGTAGTTTAGCATATATATATAGAAAGGATTGTAATCACCCAAATAGAAGGAAGTGAGCTATTCCAAACTAAAATCAATGATCCTGGGAAGAGGAGATGGACCAGTACCTGGAAAACTGATTTATAGTCCTAAAAAGGAAGCCTGAATTTCTCATCTCTGGTGTTTTCTAATGAAGAAGGAAATCTGGATGTCACCATCACTAATTTATAGTCCTGAGAACATCATCATCACAAGATGTTATTTCTGATCTCACCGATTTCACATCTTTGAAGTACAGAAAAATTGATCACAATGGGTATAGAAATTGGATTTCAAAAATAAAAATTAGGAGGAAACTAGAAAAAAAATTGCTGAGAAGTGATTATGGAAAATCTCAATAAATCCCAGCAGAAAATCAAGTGAGTGTGCAGTTGGAGGGGAAACCCCCACTGTACCCAGCGCTGTTTGCTCACATTTTACCATTCTTAATTTTACCATTATTAATTATTAATTATTATGAATTATTTCCATTCATATCAATTATTACCATTCGTGCAGCTGGAGGGGAAACCCCCACTGTACCCAGTGCTGTTTGCTCACACTTTACCATTCTGTATTAATTAATAAATTGATTGCTGCTTGATATATTGGCCAAGTCAAGCTCTTTATTTATAACATTATGAAAAAATTCTTTATTGAGAGAGTGATTGGGCATTGGATGAAGCTACCCAGGGAGGTGATCGAGTAATTTCACCTGGAGGTGTTTTAAAAAACCTGGATGTGGCACTCAGTGCCATGGTTTAGTTGGTAAGGTGGTGTTAGGTCACAGGTTGGACTTGATGATCTCAAAGGTCTTTTCCAACCCAATTAATTAATTAATTAGTTAATTCTGTGGTTTTGTGAAGTTTGGTGCCACTGTGACTTTTCCTCTCCTGGAGGAGGTGACAGGGACAGCTTCGTATCATCCTTGGAGGGTCCATCCCTGTCCCTGGACACAGGGGATCCCATCCAGCCCCTTCCCTGGACATGGGGGGGCTTGTCCTGCCCCATCCCTGGGCACAGGGGCTGATCCAGCCCCTTCTCTGGACACAGGAGGTCTGTCCTGCCCCATCCTTGGACATGGTGGATCCATCCTGTCCTGTCCCTGGACACAGGGATTCTGTCCATTTATGTTCCTGGACACAAGTGTCTGTCCATCCCGATGCCCAAATTGAGGTTGATGAATGGGGAGATTGGCAGGGGGAATCTCATTTTAGGGTCCTCACAGCCCCCCAGGGGCTCCTCCCATCTGGGTTTGGGGGGGAACAGAGTCAGCACACCCAGTACCCCCAAACCACCCTTCTTTCCCTGGGAAAAATCCCCCAAATCCTGCCCGGATCTGGTGCAGCCAAGGTTTGGGTGGGCAAAGGGGGGTTCAGGGGGACAAAGGGGTTTATCCTGCTCCTGGTTCAGTGCCCAGTGCTGGTGTCCAGTACCAGTGTCCAGTACCAGTGTCCAGTCCCAGTGTCCAGCCTCAATGTCCAGCCTCAGTGTCCAGACCCAGTGTCCAGCCTCAATGTCCAGCCTCAGTGTCCAATGTCCAGCCTCAATGTCCAGTCCCAGTGTCCAGCCTCAGTGTCCAGCCTCAGTGTCCAGCCTCAATGTCCAGCCTCAGTGTCCAATGTCCAGCCTCAATGTCCAGTCCCAGTGTCCAGCCTCAGTGTCCAGCCTCAGTGTCCAGCCTCAGTGTCCAGTCTCAGTGTCCAGCCTCAATGTCCAGTGCCAGTGTCCAGTCTCAGTGTCCAGCCTCAGTGTCCACCCTCAATGTCCAGTGCCAGTGTCCAGCCTCAGTGTCCACCCTCAATGTCCAGTCTCAATGTCCAGCCTCAGTGTCCAGCCTCAGTGTCCAGCCTCAATGTCCAGCCTCAGTGTCCAGCCTCAGTGTCCACCCTCAATGTCCAGCCTCAGTGTCCAGCCTCAGTGTCCAGCCTCAGTGTCCAGCCTCAATGTCCAGCCTCAGTGTCCAGTCCCAGTGTCCACCCTCAATGTCCAACCTCAATGTCCAGCCTCAATGTCCAGTGCCAGTGTCCAGCCCCAGTGTCCAGCCTCAGTGTCCAGCCCCAGTGTCCAGCCTCAGTGTCCAGCCCCAATGTCCAGCCCCAGTGTCCACCCTCAGTGTCCAGTCCCACTCCCCAGCCCCACTCCCCAGCCCCACTCCTGGTTCCCAGCCTCATTTCCCAGTCCTGGTGCCACGATGCCAAATAAAAATTTTGTGATTTTTTTTTGTTACACAAAAAATAGAAATAAAATAATATAAAGATATTATAAATAAATAAAAATAATATTATAATAATAAAATAATATTATAATAATAAAATAATATTATAATAATAAAATAATATTATAATAAAAATTATAATATAAATAGTATAATAATAAAATTATAATAATAAAATTATAAAATAATAATATAATAAATAAAATTATTATAATAAAATTATAAAATAATAATATGATGCCAAGTAAAACTTTTTTGTTACACAAAAATAGAAATAAAATAATAGAAAGATATTATAAATAAATAAAATATTATAACAATAAAATTACAATATAAATAATATAATAATAAAATTATAAAATAATATTATAATAATACGATGCCAAGTAAAAATTTTTGTTACACAGAAAATAGAAATAAATTAAAAGAAAGATATTATTAATAAATAAAATAATATTATAATAAAATTACAATATAAAATAATATAATAATAAAATTGTAATAATAAAATTATAAAATAATATAATAATAAAAATTATAATAGAAATAATATAATAATAAAATTATAATACTAAAATTATAAAATAATATTATAATAATATGATGCCAAGTAAATTTTTTTGTTACAAAAAAAATAGAAATAAAATAATAGAAAGATATTATAAATAAAAAATAATATTATAATAAAATTACAATATAAAATAATGATAAAATTGAAATAATAAAATTATAAAATAATATTATAATAATATGATGCCAAGTAAAATTTTTTGTTACACAAAAAATAGAAATAAAATAATAGAAAGATATTTTAAATAAATAAAATAATATTATAATAATAAAATTATAATAGAAATAATATAATAATAAAATTGTAATAACAAAATTATAAAATAATATAATAATAAAACTATAATAAAAATAATATAATTAAATTGTAATAATAAAATTATAAAATAATATTATAATAATATGATGCCAAGTAAATTTTTTTCTTATACAAAAAATAGAAATAAAATAATAAAAAGATATTATAAATAAATAAAATATTATAATAATAAATTTACAATATAAAATAATATAATAATAAAATTGTAATAATAAAATTATAAAATAATATTATAATACTAAAACTACAATAGAAACAATATTATAATAACATTTTAATAATAAAATCATAAAATAATATCATAATAATATTATAATAAATAAAATAATAAAAGAAATCGTAATAGAAACATATTTTTACCTGTTTTGATGGGATTCATGTGCACTGCACACCAATGTAGATAAACGCTTTTTTTTGGGTTTTTTTGTTTTGTTTTGTTTTTTGGGGGTTTTTTTGTTTGTTTTTGGGGGGGGTTGGGGTTTTTTGTTTGTTTTTTGGTTTTGGTGGGTTTTTTGTTTTGTTTTGTTTTTTGGGGGTTTTTTGGGTTTTTTTATTTTTTGGTTTTGGTTTTTTGTTGTTTTGGTGTTT